>JAOWBP010001760.1:80818747-80830279 GCA_028571105.1 Tragopan temminckii
CAGGGAGAGGGAGGTGATTGTCCCCCTCTACTCGGCTCTTGTGAGGCCCCATCTGGAGTACTGCGTCCAGGCCTGGGTCCCCTAGTACAGGAAGGATGTGGAGCTCTTAGTCTTCCCCAGACTGAACACCCCCAGCTCTTTCAGCCTGTCCTCATAGGAGAGGTGTTCCATCCCTTGGATCATTTTTGTGACCCTCCTCTGGATATGTTCCAACAGGTCCACGGATTTATAAAGCATAACTGAGAAACTTTTTTTCAGTGCCTATTTCTCTTCATAGATTCCACCATGATGACAAGTCTGCAAACTGAACTGTAGGTACATTTCTATAAAAAAATAACATTAAGTGCTAATTAGATCCTTCTCCAGCAAACCGGACTTAATTTTCTGATCTTGCTGTCCACTTTCTTTGCTATCTAGTCCTTGTGTATTGTTTCAGGGATGTTTCCTTAATTTTTTTTGATGACATTGTAAAATATAAAATATTTCAGAACTCTAAGACATATTCTGGAAAAACAGTGTAACAGAAGTTTTTAGCCAACTAGCACTATTTCAGATAGAGATTACACAGTTATGGCTACTTGGTGTTCAACAGAGCAGCATGGCTATTACACTTGGCATTGAGCTGTCCAACTCTCCTCTTTGATTTACATGTTTGTTAAAACTGAAAATGATGACCACCAAAAATGCATCAATAAATGCATTATCATTGAAAGAAAATGGGAAAAATAAATTATCTGGGTTTCTCTATGTATCTATGACAGTCATACAAATCTCAGGAATTCAATATTATTCAAGTCTCTGTGGCTGTGTAAAACTAAATAAATTCTGAGACCAGCAGTGTGGGTTGTTGTATTGTTGTTTTTTTGTTTTATTTTCTGAAAATTAATAAGCAATATTTCTTTCCAGTTAAGCTTCTCAGAAACAAGGATCCAGCTGCAGTGAATTTTTGCAACAAAGTATAAAGTATGAAAGAAAGTTTTAAAATGGGAAGTTGGCATCCCCTGTCTGGCTATGCTGTTACAAATTTTATACTCTATTAAAAGAAACTTCTAGAAAATGACTTCATTATTTAATTTTTTTTTCTTTTTTTTATCTTTGACTTGAGCTATTGATAGACATTAACACTTCTTTTGTTCATATTTGAGTGCTGAATTCTCTTTAACTGCCATGTACATTCTTCTGTCTGCAAGAATTAATAAACCACTACTGTCAACTTTTGCATAGATATGTTCTGCTTACACATGAGGTATCAATGACTGAGAAGAGGAGAACTTTACGTTAAGTAAATTAATCTAAATGGAACCAGGAGAATTTTAGGATATTGAATAGAATGGAAGTTAAGAAAAAGAATTCATTTCTTCCTCCTGGGCTTGCCACTTGTGACAAAATCATATGTTATACAACTTGATACTTTCTCTGGGACAAGAACAGTTGTTCATGCTGGAAAGAAAACAATCTTACAAATCTTCTGTTATTATGAGCAAAATATTTTACATACATTTTCTCCCAATCTACCAAAACCCACTTTTTTCTATTTATAAAATAATAATATACTCACATTGTTCAAAATTCTAATAATTGTTAATACGTGTTACAGATCTGCCCTGGACATGAGAATGTATCCTCACTTGAAACACGCACAAAAACACAAAATACAAATTTGATCGTAGGATAGTCTGGTTGTGTTGGCCTGTTCAGACTAAATGCAAGGATTAATAAACCACTTTCAAAAGTCTCCTCAAGGAACAAATTTTAGTCCTTGTAAAGCCAAGCTCAAATCCATTCCCTGCTGCAAGACACTGCAGATGAGAAACAGCAAGCAACCACTCTTCTGCATCTGTGTAGGAGAGGGTTCAGTAGCCACACACTGCGAAGGGCAAGAAGTGGAACGATATTTGAAAGCTGTACAACAGTCTTTTTTTTAATGTACCAGAATCAAATAAACTTTGGTAATAGTTTCTATATTATATCTTTTACTTTGAGTGCCTACAGGCCATGTAAGTCTGCTAGGCTTCAGTGGCGTGTCATAACCTTCCTTAAGTCCAAATGCATGATTTAAGCCTTACAAAATTTGTCAGAAAGTGTAATCTTTAGAAAAAAAGATAAGTATTTTGGGAAATTACAGCAAATAATTTCGCAAGAGAAATTGTAAACTTCAAAATTAAATCAGAGAATCATAATCATAGAATGGTGTGCATTGGAAAGGACCTTGAAGATCATCTAGTTCCAACCCCCCTGCTATAGGCAGGGACACCTCCCTCTAGACCAGGTTGCTCAAAGCCTCATCCATCGTGGCCTTGAATGCTTCCAGGGTGAGACATACGCAACTTCTGTGGGCACTCTGTTCAAGTGCCTCACCACCCTCACAGTAAAGAATTTCTTCCTAATATCTACTCTCTGAGTGTGCTACCCAGACAATTCCTTATCCAGCAAGTAGCCTGTCTATCATATCCATTTTTCTCCAATTTGGACACCAGAATGTCATGTGGGACAGTGTCAAAGGCTTTGTACAAGATGATGTCAGTTCTTTTTCCTTTATCTACTGATGCTGTAACTCCATCATAAAAGGCCACCAAAAGGCAAGTCAAGCATGACTTGCCCTTGGAACCCATGTTGGTTACCACCAATCACCTCATCTTTATTTTTCATATGCCTCTGTAGGACCTTCAGGAGGATCTGCTCCATGACCTTGCCAGGCACAGAGATGAGATTGACTGGTAGCCCCCTGGATCTTCTTTTTTTCCCTTCCTGAAAATGGGGCTATGTTTTGCCTTTTCCAATGTTACCCCTTAAGAAAAAAAATCTTGTTAAAGTGCTTGATATACTAGTTTTGTTGTTGTTGTTGTTGTTTTCATTTTAGAATCTCTTTCATTTTACTGTTAATCAACAGTAAAAAGATCTTGACAAGTCCACACTAGACTATTTTTTTGCCTGACTTTTTGGTCCAGCTACCAAAAATAAAAACAACAACAATGATAAATGACCTATTCATAGCTATAAGCTGAATGTATAGCTGTTGTATCTGACGAAAACCCCTCCTTTATTCCTGCCTCCATCATCCTCACAACAGCAGAAGGGTGCACGTCGCTCCTGTAATCTGTGCAAGTCATGTTGTTAGTGGTGCAGCAGGGAGCTACCATTATCTTTTACTTAGCAGACATATGGCTGACACATGGGATAATGTGCTGGATTGTGGCCTTCCATAACATGTTTGAGGCATTTCTGTAAATTACTCTATGACGTGCTTCACTGCTTCCTGATAAGTGACCAGATAGAAAGCTGACTGAGGAATGTCTTGAACATCATCCCTCTGATCTTATATTTTTCAGTCCTCTTTTCCAAGACAGCTACAGCCTTCATAGTCTCCAGTGCACTGGTTAGAATCATAGAATCATTGAATCAGAATGGCTTGGGTTGGAAGGGAACTCAAGGATCAGCAAGTTCTAAGACCCCTGCCACAAGCAGGGTTGCCAACCACTAGATCAAGTATTAGATCAGGCTGCTGAGGGCCCCATCCAACCTGACCTTAAGTACCTCCAAGGACTAGACATCCACAACCTCTCTGGGCAGCTTGTTCCAGCACCTCACCACACTCAGTAAAAAAACTTCCCCCACACATCTAATCTAAATCTCCACTCCCTTAGTTTAAAACTGCTATTCCACTTGCCTTCTGAGCACAATACAGGCTCTGGCCTGTCAGCCTAATGAGGTAGACTGAGAGGATAAGTATTTCCTATCTCACAAATACAAATGTGTTCTTACACTAATTCACAGCCAAAGCCAATGAAAGTGTTTCAGTGTTATGAGTGTTCTTAAGGTGAAAAGGGACAAAATTTTTGTAATAAACACAGTGTAATTTTTTGTTGTTGTTGTTCTAGTTCATTGTTTCTCTTCCAAACACCAAAATTTTCCCCCTTTTCTCTTTACAAGTGAGTACGTGCTAAAAATTTTAACTAGAATGATGCTCATTTTACCTTCATTTGGTGTCTGTCTCTAAGTCGCAATACCATACTGAGATTTGCTTTTTGAGGATTAACTAAAAATGAAACCTTGTAGTTTCGTACATTTTAAACAATTAGAACAGAAACTGGCATTAAATATGGTCACTTCTTAGTGACTGTTGGAAGACAAGAAAATACAAAGTGCTAACACTGCAGTCTGGAAAATGGAGTATCCTGCAGTTAGGTTTTGCTTGTCTGTGCGTGCTTTCTTGTTTCCCTTTGTTTTGTATTATTACTAACATTTGCATTTCCCCACATTCCTCAACTTCACTGATCTTTTGTTTATTTTCGGTTCTCTTCTGAATATTTACATTTTCTCCCTTGCGAGAATCTCTCAATTTCCTTGAATCACTATATTATTAAACATTGTAGTTGATAAGCTTAGTTCCACAAAGCATTTTTTTAATGTGATATGGATGAAAAATGCCAAAGAGTCAATATATATAAATATATAGGCATGGGTAGTGACTACTTTAGAGAAGTTACAATACTCCCCACAATAACACAATGACTTCAATGCATTAGCAAGGATGCAGTGTTTGATCCCAGATTTGAACTGTTACTAAGCTAAAAGAGAATCATCAGCTGGTAGGAAAATGGGATCTCTGAAACTGAGTATTATCTTCCTAAGGAATATAGTGTTGTGCACTAATTAATTCCTACAGTATTGTTTGTCAGGTTGTCAGTTACCTCTGACAATACCAGGACTAACAAACACTTGAAGGGTTTATTGGGTCAGTCATTAGTTAATTATACGTTATCAAATATAGGATTAACTTCTATATAGGGAAACAAGGACTTCTCAGGATGCAAAGACCTCTGAGTTTAAAGTGAACATAAGATGGTAAGAAGATTTTGGAAGGTAGCAGGCCTGAGCTAGAGACACACTTAATTCAATGTAGACACTTCTTTAGTTTTTCTATGTTTTTAATTTAGTTTTTTATGATTAATTTATTTATGACTTACTCTATCTAGGTTCCTCAGTCATCGCCCATGATGTAACATAGCAGATCTTGCTGCTAATTTTATTAATGTTACTATTATCAATAAATTCTTTACAGCTTGTAAATTCTTCTTCTGGAGGTATTCTAAGCTAGAATGTGTCCTGCGTTGGTAGTAATCCCACTGGGCTCCTAGCACGTGAACATGAACATGCACACATGCATACAAAATATACATCCAGAATGACACAATATGAATTAAAAATTACATACTGTATAAACTTGATTTTCTTCTCTAGCACCTAACAAAGTATTTATTCCATTTGAAGTTTTCTTTATTCAGTTCTCTCAGACTCAGAACCTTAACTTTGTTTATGTTCCTGGGTTGCTTGCCAAAAGCAGTCAGCATATTAAGCATGCCCCTCTGCAAAAGCACTTCACACCTCACAGCCAGGTGAGTCAGCAGAGCTCTGCAGCTCTGGGTGACATACTCGGCTCTGATGTGGAGTAACACCACCGATCTGCTGAGTATTGCACCTGCAAATGAAATAGAAGAAATGAACCTTCTTTGTTTCGCAAACTGGAGCCAAAGGCAAAATAAGGTGATAACAATACAGTATGCTGAAGCTTTTTGTTTTAAAGAGACAGAAAAGAGAGTGAATGCTGGGAGAGAGGAAGTACTCTAAACATCAAATGAACTTTTATGTTATTTTTGGCTCTGCTAGCACAAACCGATCCCAGAAGCTAATACCAGCTCCTGTACAGCCTGTAATACCAGTTATTCAGTCCTGGATTACCGCTGATTCTGCATAGAGTGCAATGAGCTTGCTGTAAGTTCTTGCTGTGTCTTTCTGTGTTGTGCTCCAACTGTTCTATTGGAGTCATTATCATTATTAGTTCTAACATTTCCTAAACATTTTCACTGCCTCATCTATTTTATGACTTTTGCAGTGCATATAGTCTGTTATGATTAGTAAAGTAGAGGTATTTAGAGAAATATTTATGGATTAAATTCTACAAAATTTTCAAGAAGAGGCTATTTCTATTAGTGCTTGTTTATTGCGTGTGAAATGCCAGCCACAACAAAACCAAGAACAGCAGTAAGCACCAGCTCCAGCTGTCTTGTGCTTATGTTTCTTATTAAAACTCTGATAAATCTTTGCTGAAGTTCAGTCTGAATACACATAAGTGAATCTGAAGGCACACACACCCATTGAAAACAATGGAGCCAGTCATTAACTCCATTTCAGGATGTGCCTCACGTTATATTAACACACCTCCTAGTACTTTTCAGTCCCAATGTGGAACAGCAGGTGCTGTTCCATGAATCATGAATTATACCCAATTACATTTGTTTTCGGTTGTGTAGCATTGTTCACTGAGGATTAAAATGAGAGTAAGTACAGATGAAGCCTAAACAGACAATAATTTCACCTTATGTAAAATGGCTCATGTCAGAAGTAGCTTCACCAAAATCCATATCACTGATCTCAATTGTCTTGAAATGTAACCTATATCTTTCCAAAGCAAAACAGAGTCATTTTATATTTATTTACTACTGTTTCATGCAATGAGTTCATAACAAGTTAGACGGTTTCTATTCAAACTGTGAGAGAATTACTTCTCTAGTATATATTCTAATCACCTCTGCAATACTTCTGGAAAAAAAAAGTCAAATATTTGTACACATACATATTGAACGCTTACTCCAATTACTTCATGCCCCAGCACTGCTTAAAAAAACAAACAAACAAAAAACAAAACAAAACAAAACAAACACTACAATTTACTATTTCAGGAAAGATTAGCCATTGCAATGGCCATTATTTGTAATAGAAGAAAATGTTTCAGCTGCAAATGCACTGCATCACCTTACATAGAAACACACCACCTTGTGCCAGCTGATGGATAGATCCTCAAATACTCCTTCAGTTTTAATTTTCTTTGTAGGTGGATTATTGCTATCACTCACGGGTTTGAATGGATGCCTCATGTTCATCAGATAATTTTGCAAACAATAATCAACACCATCAAAGCCCTGAGAGTTCTCATATACTGTAGCTGTGTAGAAATATTACAGCTGAAATTTCTCTACTACAGGCTGAATCTTTTTCTTTGACTTGGTTGCATGTAGTGCAGCTGTGATAAGGTCTACAGAATAAATAAAATTACCAAAAGAATATGATACACAATTTAATTCAAAGTGAAGCAGTATTTGTAATCAGCTTCCCCTTCACTCAACAACTAAAAAACCTCAAATCTCAAGCTAGTAGTTTTTCCAGTAGGCATTCAGAATCTGTTGTCGCCCTTCCTCCCACATCCTTCTCAGTTGTAGGCATCACAACTGTACCCTTCACATTTCAAATCTCTAATTGGTCCCATTAACCATCATCAGTGAGACATTTAATTGCCTCTTCTGAAGTTCATCAAGATGTTGGAATTATGTTTCATTTAACGTACGTCAAACCCCTACAAAGGTCCAGTTACTATACTTCACATTTCTGTTTATTTTCCAGTGCAATATGTGTTATAATGTACTGCATGCTGAGAATTCTCAGGTTATAAAGTACACAACCAAAATCGTTGCTTAAAAGCTTTTGGTGATTGTTCATTCCTCTCAGTCCTAATGCGTCAGTGAAAACTGTGGAAGAAAATTACAATGCATAGAGATCTCAGAAAAATCACATTGTTTATTTGTTTATTCACATATTTAATGTCGAAAATAATCTCACACTTTATTATTTCTATTGAAGCAAGAAATTTCTCATACTGTGCAGAAAAAAGAAAGGTAGTGTTACAGGGATTAATAATGCATCTAATATGAATCTCTCAATAAAATTAAAGATGAAAGAAACAACAAAAACAAAATGAAAGCTGAGACATCAAAACAAAAAAGCATGGGCATCCTGAATACAGAGTGCCATTTCACTTTTATTACAAATCTTTTGTGTCTAGGCATTGTAACAAAGAATTACAGAAATCCAAAGCACTTTGGAACCAAATTTGTGCACTCATTTATGAATAGATATGTATGTAGTTCAAGAAGTTTATCAAATATATAGTCATTACCAATAATTTATTGGTGAAGGAATGTAGTAACATAATGCAATAGTGTGACTCCCTGATGCTTCATTTTTCAAGTCCTTATTTTCATAGCATATAATTCTGCAAAATATTAATGATTCGGGGTGACTTTTTTTCTTATGACAGATGCCTGCCTGAGGCTGTTTCTTTGGTGGGCAACAATCAATCAAACAACTGAACCATTCTAGGGAATTGAATTAGGAAAAAATTAACATAAAAATATTCACAACCTCGTTTTATAAAGTTGAACCATGCTTTGAAGCTCAAACTTCACGTTTGGAATGAGGGTGTTTTTTCTAACATCTTTTTAAAATTTGAAGAAATTTGAATAGATCTAAACATTGGGGTGTGGGGGGAGAACTCATGTTTGCATTCTCAGAAAAAAAAAAAAAGCTTTGCTAGAGCCTCATTTGGCCTAACATAGTTCTTAGTGTGGTACAAAGAACTGTACATGTTCTAGGCCTGAAACCAACTGAGGGTGCTACACATCATCTGACTGTACTGTCTAAAGGAGGTGGACCAAGACGATAAACAGATAACAAACTTTCTTGCCTAGGTAAGGAGCCAAAATCTCCTTTGTGGTTAATGAATATCCTACTGGCAGAAGGAATATCAGAGAGATAAGTATCAAAAGCATCCACTAAACATAGTCACTTAGTTGGAAATACCAACCCCCTTCTTTATTTCTGGACAAGTCTCACCCACAGAAAAATAATTTTTAGGGCAAAGTGAGACCACTGTTGGTAATGAAATGACACATTATTAGTAATAATTACTAAGTAATACTGCAGCATTCAATGTTCTTGATGACCTAACCATCTCTTTTGGTGTGAAATGGAGAAAAAGGAACTCAGCAACTGAATAAATGAATGTTGATGGATGGGGATAACCTGGCAATGAAGGAATAGGAAAACTTTGGTTTTGCCTCAGTTTTACCAGGCAAGTCTGCGTGGTTTAGCCAGAAAAATGGTAAGGTAGCAACAGGCAAGTACTGCTTAGAAAAACATGGGTTATTCAGTCTATAGAACCTGAAGAGATACCCAGTACTGTAGAAGGGTTGGCTGATGTAAATGTAAAGCTGTTACTTTTAAAAATCATGATGATGACAGATGAGGCATATATTCTAAAAAGGTAACAAGGACAATTTGAAGAACTATCAGGTGGTCAAAGTAAGCACCATCCCTGGTAAGATGGAGTATGTATATCCTGCTGGCATCCTTTTATGAGTACGAACATGACAAGAAAGCAATCAAGAACATTCAGCACAGATCTACAAAGGTAAATCATATCTGACTAATATAATTGCCTTCTGTGAAGGAATGACTGACTGTGAAAATAAAGGATAACAGTTCCTGTAACTTTCACTTCAGTGAGGCATTTGGCAGTGTATTTCACATTATCATTTGAGGTTGAGGATATGTGGTGGGATAAATCATTTTTTAACTGGACTGAAAAGTGGCTCCACCAGTGGGTTTCAACAAAATATTCAACTGCTTGAGGTCATAAGACTGGTATCGAATGAAGTACACCAGGGTTGGATAGCAGAGCTGGTGTAGTTCAGTATCTTCTCTTGGATGGTGAGACAGAACGCTCCTTCAGAACACTTGTGGAGGAAGTGTTCAACACACCAGATGATCCAGATTCAGTACTGGGACACTGAGAAATCTGAAGATTGTGCCAACAGAAGCTTTGTGAAGTTCAAGAAGAAATGCTAAGTTCTGCATGTGCGGTGGAATACCCTCACAAGTATGGCTGAGCAGCATCTCCTTTAAAGTGTTTGGGTGTTTCAAGCTGAATATGAGCAGAAGTGAATTTGAGATAAAGTGCATATTGAGCTACATTTGTGGAATAAGCCCAGTACTTTGTGAGTCACTCCACACATCACTGACAAGGCTGCAACTGGCGCACTACATCCAATTTTGGGCTCAAAAGCTCAATATAAGTGTGAGGAAAATAGAAAGGGTCCATCAGAAAGCAAATGATGTTTAGGGACTTAGAGCACATGGCCCACAAGAAATGGAGGAGCTTGCATCTATACAATCTGGCAAAGAGAAGACTAAGGGATAATCTAACAGTGCAGTTACAAAGATGACAGGGTTAAACTCTTCACTTTAGTGGCAGACTCATAGAATTATAGAATTATAGAATCATAGAATCACAGAATCATAGAATGGCTTGGGTTGGAAGGGACCCCAAGGAACATCAGGTTTCAAACCCCCTGCCACAGACAGGGCCACCAACCTCCAGATCTGGTACTAGACCAGGTTGCCCAGGGCCCCATCCAACCTGGTTTTGTACACCTCCAGGGACGGAGCATCCACAGCCTCTCTGGGCAGCCTGTTCAAGCACCTCAGTACTACTATCTCTGTAACAACAACAGACAACAAGAAGCAGTTGCCACAAATTGAGACTTTGGAAATTCAAACAGGACTATAATAAAAGCTTTCTCATTATGCAAGTAACTTAAGACTGAAACAGACTGAGAAGTAGTGAAATCTCTATCTTTCAAGGTTTACAAGGCACAGTCAGAAAAAAAAACAAACTGATGTTAATCTCATTTTACACAGCAGATAGACTAGATTGACTTCCAGGTATCCCTACATATCCCATTTTTTAAAAGCTTTCACACTAATTATGTTGAAATCTCTATTTTTCATGCCATTTCCACAAATGAATTTTACCTAGGGGAAGATTCAGTGAATTCTAAGTACTGGACATCAGCTATGGCAAGCAAATTGCTCCTCCGTAGAGAGAACATCTACTACTTATGTCTTATCCAAATGCTCTCCACGGAGTTTGACTTGTTTTCAGGATCTTTCAGTTTATATAGATGAAATGCTCTGCGAACAAGAGATTTTGTCACACAGCGTTTTTTCCGGAGGAAATAACTGCTGGATGTAATCACTAGAGCAAAGAAGCAAGTTGTAATGATTTACAAGACTTTCAGAGATTCCAAAATTTCAAGGTTAAAAATAGGGATTTATAAAATAACCTGTTTCATTGAAAAAGTTGTAGTTGGATTACAATACAAAAGTGAATCAACAGTGCCACACCTTTGGAAAGAAGTATACACGTTAATTAAATATGACACCACATTGAAAGGTATAGAACAGGCAAGGAGCCAGTAAACAGTCCTCCTGCTCCCTCCTGCTCTGTTAAAGTCTCAATTGGATTTCTCTTTTCCAATTTTAGGTACTGCAGTTTGTGAAAGATATAAACTTGAGGAGAGCTCAGTAGAATATTAAAAACAACTGGATTCTAGAAAACAAAACTGGAGATAACTCTTTAGGACTCTTTAGGACTCTTTAGTTCAAATAAATAAAATTAATAATAATAATAATAGTAATAAAAACTAAAGGGGGAGTCTATTTAAGTATATAAAAGGCTGCAAGTACAAAAAAAAAAAAAAAAAAATTCTCCATTCCCTACTAATCACAGAATCACAGAATCACAGAATTGTAGGGGTTGGAAGGGACCTCCAGAGATCATCGAGTCCAACCCCCCTG
>JAOWBP010001760.1:80865091-80901767 GCA_028571105.1 Tragopan temminckii
AAAAAAAAAAAAAAAAAAAAAAAAAAAAAAAAAAAAAAAAAAAAAAAAAAAAAAAGGTTGAAACCTTGTTTGTCCATAAAGGGAGCTTAACTGACTATTTTCAGTTAGATGTTCTATTTTACATAGCTAAAGTCAAATGATGCTTTGTATCCTTGGAATAAGACTTGCAGAGAATCATTAAAAAAACATTTAAGTGCTTGCTTCTTTTATCTGAAAAGCTTATCTTCCTTCCACAAAGAACTAAACTCTCAGCAATCTGAGCGTAAATACATGAACAAAAAGTTTAGTTTGAAATTATGCAAAATAAATCAGAGCTGAACGGTTAGAGCAATTGTAACTATCAATGAGTTATTTTCAAAGGATAGAAGGGATGGGCAAGACAGGAAGGGAAGTTGCCCTTGGCAGTAGGACTGAAACTAAGTGATATTTATGGTCCCTTTCAACCTAGGCTACTCTATGATTCTATGAACTGTAGCTACCAGCTACAGAGGGCTGTTGTTTCTTGTTTGTTTGTTTGTTTTTCATGTCAAGCTATTGCATTTAGTATTCTTATATGTTGAGGTTCTTGACTCAGTCCCTGTTATATTAACAGTCCCTGTTATGTTGACCAAGTGTCCAGCTGTCACAAAGATACTTGCAAACACAAAGCAGAAAAAACTGAGTTCATTAATGATATGGGAGGGTGAATCTCTCTGTGTCACTTTTTTTGCAGTGTAACTTTCTGCCTCGAAGGACTGAATGGGTTCTGTGCATCCCATTTCTGTGAAAGAAAAAAGAAAGTTTCAAAAGATTCATATCATATCCCACAAATGACAAATTACAATCCTCTTTCTTAGGATGGTATTTTTACCTTCTCTGACAGAATACTACACCACATCAACCAGTAGGTATACTGACTTTAATTAAACTATACTTAAATAAAATATTACTTCCTGTATGATTTCGACCTTGTTTTTAATTTTCACTTCTGCCAATGCTTAAGAGTGTAATTGAAATGTCAATATCTTTTCCTAGCAAAATGGCAAAGTAAAGGATCATTTTTTTAAGAGCCATGGAATCTAAAAGAAGGAAATGTATGATATGTTTTAAGTGTTTCTCTTAAGTTTTTGTTGGACGGGAAGGGAAAAATAAAAATAATTTTTTTTAAAAAAAAAAGTACATTTTTTTTTTTCTGCTGAAAGATGAAGTTTCCTTAGGAATCTTCCTAACAAGACTGTTTTTTAAAAAACATTTTGCACATTGCTAGAAGAGAACAAGAATAGGAAAGAAACTGTATGGATTTTTGACAGAATAGAAATAGAGTATGTCTCAGATGGACCTCACTCTGAGGACCAGTAGATCCTGTAGGTCTATGCAGTCATGTTCTTGATCTACAATGTCTTTACTGTCAGCTTCTCAGGCAATCATTAAATCATGTATTTCTTACCATTCTTCTTAACCATGAAGTTGTGGAGAGGAGTCTTGAAGAAATGATGATTTCTTCCTCTCTTACTTCTCTTTCATTCATTGCACCCATTGCATTAGTGTTCACAAACGTAAAAGACTTTTCTGTGCTGAGAAAGCATTCTGAGAAATTCTGCCTCATTTCAGCCAAGAAAGAACAGACTGCTGTGTAGCTTTGATTCACAGCAGTCTGTGGTAGCCCTTGAAATTGAGGATTACAAAAGGGAGCAAGAGAGCTTATAGAAAATCCAAAAGGGCAACTATAAGTGGAGAAAATAACTGTGGCAATGAGCTATGTTTGTTGTTTTTTTCATAAATGAATGAATGAAAGAATAAATAAATAATATTGAGGCAATGTTTCTGTCTATCATTTGATGTTGTTATATACTGCCCCAGGAGAAAATAAAAATCATGCTCACTTTCTTATCTTTTCTTCTTTCCTTCCCTCCCTTCATCCTTTCTCTCTGTACCCATTTATTTTTTGGTTCAGCTGTAGTTGGCTGCTGATAATTTAAATTCATTGCTTCGTGAGTGCCTTCCTATTAGAGATAAATGACACTTCACACATTTGCTGCTTGTTTGTTTAACAGCTGCCTCTCCTTAGTCTCTGTGTTGTAGGTATCTGGAAAGATGCCATGTTTATATTATGCACAATAACAGACCTGATTTTTTGTTAAAATAATGTTTTGGAGGAGAATTGTACTTCTCTCTTGTGGTCATTCGCTGCCTAGTTCTGGCACCAAACACTTAGTCTACTTTTATTTTTAAGAGATGACATGACAGAAATAATAGAGCAATAAATCACAATTATATTGCCTGAGTAAACGTCAGAAATTTTGATTACAGCACAATGAAAGCAGCCTCGTCCTTCTTTGTAGAGAATTGCTAGCCATCCATAATCGACATTATGTTTTCACTTTTAAAATCTTGTATGAACTGAAAATATGATTATTTCGCACATTTTTAAGAATCAGTTATTATTATTTGAGAGTTTAATAAAAGTTCAAGTTTTGCAGTTAACACACACACTAGTTTTAAAGTTGAAGCACTCTCTTTCCATTTTTTACTTAGGATTGCTCATTTAGTATAGATTTGTGCTTCATTTAGCTATTTTGCTTCAAGCCATTTTTCTTATCTTATTAAAAAAGATGTAAACAATGTCCATAATCAAAAGTTTGGTTTGAAAATAACAATATTACATTTCATAGATGAAAGCTGTGCTCACTGAGGCCTCAAGACCAGTTTATAAAGTATCACTGAATGTTTTCAAGGTATTTGTCTCCTGTTTTTATTTGCTGAGTTACAGTTCAACAGCAACTTTATTTTTATGTATTTTTATTGTGCAAAAATACATAAAAACTGTACTTTGATTAAATTAGAAGCACATGTAGCTGAATCAGAAAATAAGTGTTGATAACTTTATCAATCAGGTATTATTCATAACGATCTTGAACAAATAGAAAGCTCCTTTTGCTGGGATGAGTATAAGTGCTTGAATCTACTCCGTCCACTCATGTTGAGTGTTTACATTACAGATGATGGTTATGTAGCCCAGTGAAGGGCATGGAATCTAGATCCTACATTAGTGTTTGGTTTTCCTTAAAAGAACTGTATAATTAGGAAAACTAAGTGCAAAAACAAAATAAATTAGAAACACATCAAAATTTCTAGGACAATGTGGAAACACTCAGGAGTTAAAAATTAATTTAAGATTAAATACTTTGTATTTATACATGTAAGGCACTAATGATTATAGGTAACCCTTACTTGCTAGTGACTGGATTTGGTAACAAGATAAGAAAATAACCTTTGAAAAATACTTGGGGATGATGTGGGGATACACATTTGAATATGTATGAAGAGGTACATGGACAAATACGACAAAGTTAAAAAGCTCAACATCAGTAATTAAACATCTTTCTTACAGAGGAAAAGTTTGATTCACAGAGTTATTAGATTTCCGTGAAGAGGTGAAATAGCAAGTGAATATGGGGTGATCCACCCATAGTTATCTACATGAAGCTCTTAAAAAATTTGTCAGTGTTCCTTTCAGAAGTCTCTTATGTGTTATCACTGGTAAGAAACAAATTTCACTTACAGATTAGTAACAAGATTCAACCCTAAAAATGTAAAAGTAATCAAAAGGAAGGAGGTTAAAGGAATTCAAAAGAGTTCATTGAATCAATAAAAATAATTCACATAAAGCAATGAATAGTGCTGTAGCAAAGTTTGCTGATGATGAACAATTATGCCAGAAAGTCAAAGCTAACACTGATTGCGTTACAGAAGTGAAAGGGTAATAAAACATATCAGAGACACAGTGTTAATAAATGCTAAGTAATAAACACAGGAAAAACTATGTAATAAAATGATGAGTTCTAAATGAGCCTATTAAAACTTAGAGGACAGATTTTTTGAGTCATTGTAGACATTTGTAAGAAAGTGCCTGCTTAACAGAAGTTGAACAAGAAACATAAAGTTAAGAAATTATTAAAGAAATGGAAAGCAAAAGAGAAAACTTTTTTTTTTCCCTATGTGCAGGTGCATCTTGAACTCTTTATACAACATTTCTTAAAGAATATACCAGCACTAAAAAAAACTATGTTAGGGAAAGCAAAACCAATACAAATGGCGATTTCAGAGTCTATTAAATACAATGGTCCAGATTCAAACTCCAGTTCAACAGCTATCTAAAACATTTCTGTTAGGAGTTGGAAAGTATAATGGTAGAAGATCAGACTGACTTCAATGTTTGTTTTAATCTTTGTTTTTTGTTTTTCTTTTTTCTCTATGATCTCTCAGAGAGTCATGGGAGAAAGAGTGAGAGGTTGGCTCTGGTGCTGATTCAAAGCACAGAAGGTAATATTTTACAAGGAATTATGCTCAAGAGAGAGGTCATTTTTCTTCTGTGGCTGTACATTTAGGCTGAGAGAACTTTTGTCCTATCTACAGTAAATACATCAAGGTTTCCAAAGTTGGGCAGTATGATGAAAACACTTCACCTTTCTTTGTTCAAATCTGAACATTTTAAAAGATTTTTTAAAATCATTTTATTTTAGGAAAACGTGATTTGTCTCTTCTAGTTCAAAACTAAGAAAAATATATGATCTTATGTTTTCTAGACTATTTTAGCTATGCAGCAAAGAGACAAAATCCTCACTCATTGTAGGGACCAATTCCTGAACAACCTGGGAGCTGCCTTATGCTAAAACTCTAAAGCAAATTCAACAGGAGCATCTCAGCAATAAACAAATTGAAGGATGAAAAACATCAGTTCACTACAACTCATACTAAAAGGTCACAATGAGAATATTACCTCAATTCTTTTCTAATTCAGTAAAGAGTTTTTATGGCAGTTGGACTAGGTCCCAAATACAGAATATTATTGCAGTGGGAGTCATTAGTTCTGTGGACTGATGAAAGCCAAGTATTTGTAACAAGTACTTGAAGTATCATCAGTTAAAGGAAAAGAAAATCTTTGTAGGACAGAAAAGAGGTAATCATCATCTGGCTAGTATTAATGTGAGCAGTTTACCTGATTTCAGTCAAAGCATACATATGTTCAGGTGTTGCAGTCCAGTTCATTTAATACAATAATTTATACCGAGATCTCACCAAAAGAAAAAGAAAGAAAAAAAAAAAAAAAAAGAGAAAGAAATAAAGAAAAAAAAAAAGGCTTTGAACATTTGAAACTTTCTTGGATATCCTGTCATATGGCTTTTGTGTCCATACAGTTCTCTACTTATTCATTCAGAAATTCAAAGGGTTGTCAATAACCATCTACTCCATACCAAGCAAGAGCAGTCATATGGGTAGTGAGAAAGCGACTCATTTATAAACCTCAACTGCAGAACAATCATCCCAAAGTCACTAGCTGACAAAAAAAAAAAAAATTATCTCAGATGGTCTGGACTGACCAAAAACATGAAATCAAACACAGAAGACATGTATGGTGCAGAGGGGCTAAATAATTGGGAGAGATCGTTATTGGCACTTTTCTGTGTAACTTAGTGAGGTAAACAAAATACACTATTTTGAGAAAATACTGTGAGTAACTAAAGGTTAGAGAAAAATATTCTGGGGTTAACTCTCCAGACTGTTTGAAGATAAGGTGTTTTATAACACATACCATTGTGGATAAACGTGTTTGAGTAGTTGACACAAGGAAGAATGATTTCTGACAGATATACATGGAATGAAGAGTAAAAAACAAAATGCTGCTGTGACATTCAGTATAGCATAAGGTCATGTCGCATTAGTTGTACCACTCAATCTGACATAGCGTATCATGATGTGTATGTTGTAGAGTCAGGGTCATCACTACGGTGCTGTACATCTGAATGTACCTCAAAAAGAAGAGGGATTCCAAGGAGAGTTTGGAGAGATGCAATTAAACAAACATTTTCCTCTAAAATCTGTATCTAATCTTAATTAGAAAGGAATGCAAAATTTTGCAGCAAAGGGAAAGCCATAAAAATCATGCAGTGATTTCTCTAATCCTTTTTGTTCTCCAGACATTTGAAAAAAAGAACCTGAATTGCAGTGAACAAAACTTAGCTTCTGCAAAGCAATGCAATCATGCTGAGTCAAAGCTGATACTAAGCAGTAGCAAAATAAGGAAACAAATAGCTAGAAGCAAATGAGCTTGGCCATGTCAGCACCTCATGTCAGAACAGTCTGAACATTTAGGTTTCACAGAATCACAAAATCGTTGAGGTTGGAAGAGACCTGGGCCCACCCCTTCCCAATATGGAATATACACAGTAGTTTGCCTGGGATCACATCCATGTGGCTTTTTAAATATTTCTGAGACTTGCTCTCCCTGAGATCTTGTAACAGTGTTTGATCACATGCATAGCAATGTCCTTTGTCATGTTCAGAGGGAACCCGCTATGTTCCAGTTTGTGTCCATTGTCTCCTGAGTGTCACTGAAAAGAGCCTGGTTCTGTTTCCGCTGCATCCTCCCTTCAGGTAACCGTAGACACTAATGGGACCCTCCCATGCCTCCTCATCTCCAGGCTGAACAGCCCCAGCTCTCTTAGTCCTTCCTCAAAGGAGAAATGTTCTGGTCCCAGCTCTTCATACTTGAGCAGACAAAATTCAGTTTTGCCTACACTGCTTTGAAAACTTCGGGCAGCTTTTCTGAGAGTGGCTGTTCTTAGGAAGGAGAACACTACCTTGACCTGTCATGCTGATTGGTATCTATTGCATCCCAGTGTAGTTTCACTGTGTGTGTGCTGTGCCTTATGAGGTTGGCTCTGCCACAGCTCAGCCTCTGCATTTGCTTTGATAGCAGCTAGATGGCTGATGAGTACAGGTACAAGTGAATCCAAATGTTGATGCTAGCGGCAGCATGTGCTGTCACTGATTCAGCAGATGTTTGTCTGGGTTGAAAAGAACGTTTCTATGGTTGATTCAGATAATTTGAGTCATTTCAAAGTTAGGCCTCTAGTTTAGGTCATTGTACTTTCCCATGGAGCGTTGCAGATACTGATGACTTTATAAATTCAAATAATAGTCCTAATGTCAAGATACCTTCTGAGGATATTTATTCAAACTTATCTCAAAACCCAGAGCTCATCAGTTTAAGTAGCTCCGCATTTTTTCTGGATAAAAAGTGAATGCTGCTATCTATGTATATATATATTCAGAGTTCTTTTCAGTAGATAGCAGACTTGCAATTAATATAGAATTTCAGCTCTCAGTGCAACTTGCCTTCAGTTGTTGTTTCAAGTCCAGCTGCATATGAGCAGTAGAATCATCATATAGAAATTCTTTACTCAGCTTCCTGGCGGGAAACCTGTGTGCATTTTCATCACCAGTCAGATCGCTCTGTTAGAAATATCTGAACTAAGAATCTGATGAAGCAATAAAAAGTCCCTCATTACCTTAAGCCAAAGTAAAGCCAAAGGTTTTGAGATTATGTACCTTCAAATGTGGCTTCAGAGTTTTAAGTTTACTTCAGAAACAGTTTATAAGCACTTTGGAGAGTGAATAATATTGCCATGTTGAGCATTTCTTTGTGTATGTTAAATTATTTTCTCAGTCCTAGCTCAGCTCTTCAGGGAAATTAGGTGTTAGAGAAAAATAAATTATTTCATGTATTTTACTAGAAATAATCACAATAAATTAATTTGCACTGATTTGAAAAATCAACTAAAATAGCATTGGTTAAATTATATCAATTAGTTTTGATTCTGTGTAATATGCACTACATCATTTTGGCAAGCAATCTGAGAAATGGGAGGACTGGATGAGCTAAACTACTGGTAGCTGTGTAATAATATTTATAGGGAGGTTTTGCTACAAGAAAGAAAATATGTTTTATTAAAAAAAAAAAAAAAAGCAATGTGAAGTGTGTTTTTGTTCTATATATGTTGAAAAATTCTTTCTCAAAGGGAAAACATTTAAGAATGAAGAGATGTCTGAACAGATAATACTTAGAGCTTTCATGGCAGGATTAATAGACATCTTTCTGAACCTTTAGTTTGCTCATCTGATAATGCAACTACACAGTACAGACATCAGAGCAAATTTTGACATCAGCATTCTTCTGCCATGAGAATGGAAATCTGCCTTGCATACCTGACTATGTGAAACTTTGTGCACCTGAAGCTTTAATATTGCGTTGTCTAAGCAGTCACAAATACTCAAACCCCATTTTACAATCTATAGGCTTTGGAACTGAAACTTGGATTGTGAAGATTTTTAACCACAAAGTCACTGTGGGCTTTTTTGTTTGTTTTTCTTGCATTCTTGTTGCTGGTTTTTTTTTATGTTTTGATTTTCATTTTTTTATTAGTTTGTTTGTTTTCTTAAGTTGTTACTAGAAATCTTCACTAGAATTTTGCAGGATTCTTTTCATTAAATGTTGTTGAAAAGTTAGTAATGATGAACAGAAAGATAAACATCACCTTATGTCTTCAGGTCAAACTCAGTATGCTGATAGGCACTTGAAAGGCTATGGTTATACCACCAAAGAGAAAAAATTGGATCCAATCTTCACTATCTTAAAATAATATTTCAGCAATGTTGAGTTCTTGACATCCTTGTTTCCTTCATTCCTAACTTCCTTCCTTTCTTTTGAAAGATTAATTAATACAAATGAATGTAGATTTTGATAACGTAGTAAATACAAATACACTGTGGTCTGCAGTTTAGATGGTTATTACACTTGAGGGCAAAGCTGCCATTCAGAGCAACCGGTACAGGTTGGAGGAATGAGCCTCATGAAATCTGGCAAGGACAAAGGCAAAGTTGTGCACCTGGTGAGGAGAGTGCAATTATACAGCTCAAGATGGACTGGCTGAGGAGCAGCTCTTCTGCAAGTTGAGTTAATATGATGAAAATTAACAACATACTGCACTGTGTTTTGTTTACAGACCAGTGATCACTGGATGGTTGAAAAGCTGGAGCACTCCATGAGAAGTGGGATTTGACCAGTCTGGAGAAAAGATAGCTCTTGGTACACCTAACAACAACATCTCTTTATAAAAGAGATAATCAGGAAGATGGAGTTATACCCTTCACACTGTGTCAAGTGAAAGGATGAAAAGTAAGGTCATAAACTGAAACATTAACATTCTAGTGCAAAGTGAATGAAAAGTGTATAGTGTTTAGGAATGCAGTAAGTTAACCTTTTGCCCAAGTATAGTATCCATAACTTCAAGAGAATTCGGTAAGGATTCATCTACTCAAATGTTCGTGTCTGTACACAGTGCAGGTGATGTCTTCTGAGGATATGAACAAGTCACCTGTGGATCCCATTATAGTCAACAGGAAAATAAAAGGCAATTTTCGTTACAATTCAGTATTTTCTGAAGCTGACATACAAAGTAGGCCAAATGAATCAAGTCCTAGAAATGATTAATTCTCTCCACTGAACACAAAGTGGAAGTATTTAAGTCATTTCCTCCAGGAAGTCAACACTCCCAAACTAATAAAACAAAGCATAGTACGGAAGAGGTGATCAAGCTCTCAATTCTGAACACTGAAGAATATTTCTGCATTTGCTTTGGTATCTGTAATTAAGCATCAAGATGGATTTTGGCTCATCTATGAAAGCAAAAATTTTATATACCTTGTTTGTATTTTAGGCAGAGTTTAAGCTGGCATAGTTCAATAGTTCCTTAATAGGGATGTGCCACAGTTAAAACACAGTTTAGTTAGAAAGATGAAAACAAAGTATAACCTTTCATTACAATCACTTGTTTTGAGTTGTGTTTCTGTATTTTTGGAGTTGGTTTGTTTCTCTTTCTTTTTTTGCTTTCATTATTTTCATTATTATTATTATTGTTATCTTTTATTTAATTTCTATATTAGTGTTTTCCATTCTTGATGTTAGCCAAAAGTTTTTTTGGAGAAGACTCAGTGAGTAATTGTCCCAGGGCAGAGAAAATACAATGTACTCATTACTGTAACAACAAGAGAAAATAAAAGTGACATTTTTTGAACAGCAGTACAGTGAAGACTCATGCAGTTTGAAAGATGTTATTCTATATAGAAAAACTATTGACAATTACCATTGAATAACCTTTTCCTGGTAGGCATTGTTTTAGGTTTTATTGTTTGTTTGTTTTTTAATAAAGAGCAGATATTCAGAAATCTCATCATGAAATATGTTGCTTATTTTTCATTAAGCTCCATAAAGGCTTGATCCAACCCACTTCTGTGTTAAATGAATTTTTATAACATCTCTCAGTGGCCTTTCAGAACAAGTATTTCCCTTTACTGGAATGGATTGATTTTATTTTGTTATCTCCAAGTTGCAAATGTGGAACAGGAACAATATCTCATGTTTTTGATGGTTTACATCAAATTCAAAACAAAGGTAAAGATATTTTATTTTTGCAAACCTAAAATTCCTTAATTCTTAATTAGTCAAAAATTTGCTATCACTTTTTGCCAGAGGGATATTCTATATCATATGGCATCAGGCTGAACTGGGGTTTTGGCCAGGGTGGCTGCGAGTACTCGGGGGCAGACAGGGCATTGGTCAGCTGGTGGTGAGCAACAGCATTGTGCATCTCATACTTTACTTATTTTTTGTTATTGCTGTTGTACTCTTTTCCTCTTTTTCCTTTATTTTTATCTTTTCTTTCCTGGTTATTATTATTATTTTTCCTTTCTTTATTATTAAACTGTCCTTATCCAAGCCCATGAGTTCATGGAATCATAGGATGTCTTGGGTTGGAAGGGATCTCAAAGACCATTTAGTTCTAACTCCCTGCCATAGGCAGGGTTGCCAACTACTAAATTGGGCCCTAGATCAGGTTGCTCAGGGCCCCATCCAACCTAGCTTTGAACACCTACAGGGATAGGACATTCACAGTTTCTCCACACCAGGGTCCAGCCAGTAGCAGGATTCCCCATCTCATTCTGTGCCCACACAAAGTTCTTGCACTTTTCAGTTCTCTCCTCTGTTCCACTGGTGGGTGCAGTGAGTGAGCAGCTTGTGTGGTGTTTAGCCTGTTTATACTACTGCACATGTAGCGCTTTGAATTACTTTGAAATACCATCTCTTTTCTCTTCCTTCTACCCTGTTTTCCCACTGCATCTAAAACATGAATCAGATTAGTATTTAAACCCTTTTTCTATTTTCTGTTTCAAATAGAAACACTTTCTGGTTATAAAACACAAGTACAATACCTTGTATTAATTATATGTTTTTGTGTTTGTTAGGCCTTTTTCAGATTTTTTTTCTCATGATTCCAGATAATTTTCAGTTGGATTATACGGGGTTAAGAAGATGAAGAACACTAAGAAGTAATAAGCTTAAATGAGGAATTCTTCTTGTCCAGATGTATGTGCTGTATGTGCAAATATTATTTAATATATTTATCTAGCTCAGAAATCACCTATCTTAAATAAATTCAGTTGAAGATTGCAGTTAACGTTGGTCATCAAAGACCTCTCAACTTTGCTAATTTTGTCATTTTAATTTGCAGTGAATACATTCTTCAAATCTTTCTTACATCAAACTTTGCTGTGTTGTCATTCATATCATGACTATTTTTTGTCCTCATCTTCTGTCTGTAAAAAGCAAAACACAAGAGCAGAAGCAGAAGTATGTAGCCTTCATCTATGAGCAGTATAATTCAAAAGTATATGCAATATATTTTGTTTCATCTGATCAAAGAATGAACCACTACTTTGAAGACACTGTCATCTTAGCCCTTCTGAATTGCTGTCATATCCTAATTCCAGCCATTCTTACTTAAAATGGGTAATGGCTGTGATAACCTACAACTAACACGTTGAAATATCGCAGAGGAAACTGAAAAATCACAGAAAAAAACTGTCTGTCTTGCTGAAAATTAAGATATATTGTTTGGTTAGCTACAAAATGTCCATATCAAGAGTTATAAGCAGATGGTACAGACTTTTATTCTGACTGGTAGTTTAAAGAGCAAGCTCTTCTGACAAGTTGCAGTCATTGCGGATCAGAACAAACACATAAGAAAACTCACTTGTGGACCTGTGGGAAGTCAAGTCTATTCGTTTTTGCATGAGCTTGCAATTCAAGCCAGGCTCAGTCAGATATATTTACAAGTTTATGGTTTGTTTATTGATATTTTGCTCCTTCTTTTACATATTCTCTTTACCCACATGTCACATTCAGCTCTACAGTAAGCTGTCTGAAGTTTCCTCTGAGAGACTTTCTTTTAGAGAGTTCCCAATATATACTCCAGGCTTTAGACGTTACTGGAAGGAAAACCATTATTTCATTTCTACATTTCCATAAGGTTATTGCTTCATTCATTGTAAGAATTCTCACTGAGGACATACAGTCCAGAAGAATGGAGTGTACCCTATAAGTAGTATTATATTCACAACATTAATTTTTAAAATTAGCCAATCAAGTATCACATTTTTAATGGATTTTTTCAAGGAGAATTTATATCAATTTCTCTTTTTTTTCTTTTTTTTTTCAAATTCTGAAACTTAGTCATAACAAGAGTTTCCAAACAAAGCTTAGAGGAGTGTTACTACTTCCTTAAAAGACCATTAATAAAGCAGCTGAAAAAGCTGCAGTGATAATCTATGTAAATTATACTTACTACTAGAAGAAAAATGCCAGAAAATGAGAGCTAAATCCTCTCCCCCTACTCTTCACCTAGCAAGCAAACAAGAGGCAACATTCTTAACAACAATCCCCATTTTTTGTCATGAAATTTTTCTCTCACTCCCACTTAACTGATAATTTCTAAAAGTGGGGAAATCAAAAGGATTATCCAGTTCCACAGCACAGTATAACCAACGAATTACACACCAGAAGATACATTTGCTGATAATAGATCACACTGTAAAACTTGTTATATATCATTACTCAGAGATTTTGGACCTAAAACTTGATTAATCATTCATGAACATCTTCACTGCAAAAAGGGAAAAACACAGCCCATAATCTTCAGGAAGTGTTTGGGGGAAAAAAAAAAAATAAATCTCTTTTTTACTGGAATAAATAGAAATGCATTTAATCAAAAATGTTGGTAGGCTCTGCAGCTCTTTTTGTGTAGAAAAACTCTTTGAAATCACAGTGCTATTTGAACCTGTAGTCATAGCTCCTGTGTATGACAGATCTTTTATTTTCAATGCTTGATTTTTCTGCTCATCCCAATACTTTGTTTTTGACTCACAGAGATTTTCCACAAATGTCTTAATCTGGAGACATTAAGAAAAGAAAAATCTACAATTTTTCTGAATGATGTTCTTCAGTGGCTACAAACTTAACTTGTGTCTTATCAAAATGTTTCTGTTTTCAGCAATTAACCTTAGCAGTATGTTCTGTCTTTTTTTATAGGTTTACATATGAGTGGGGTTAGAAGCAATCAGTCTATTTTCCCCATACTTAGGCATATATGATTAGACTTAGTTCTCTTAATACCTTAGAGCTTACGTTATCAGTGATGGATATCCTGATCTTTATCATCTCCATCATGTTCAAGTCCCAGTAAGACCGAAAGACTAATAACTCTGTTCAAGGTATGCATGAAGTCTTGGCAGTTAGTCATCCTTCAAAACAGGCATCTGTTTACGTGTTTAACAGCAGTCTAACATATAATCATGAAAGATTTACCTGGAGAGCATAATTATCTGCGTGAATACTTAGAAGGGTTTGTGCTCAGATAAAAATTAGCTCTATATTACATTTACAAAAAAAAAAGAGTGTGTTTTCTCTTTCACACATGCAAAGAGGTAAGTTTTGTTCATATCTCAGTCATAATAGGCTTAGGATATCACTATAGAGTGAAATGGATGCTGAATACTGAGAAGATATGAAAATAGCACTTCTATAAATTTCTGCAGTATGAAACCATATCTTCAGGAATACTTTAAACATACAAATGCCTCACAAAGATTTGGCTTCTCTTGTTCCTTGAAGCAATATCATATGCATCAACTATTCCCACAGTGAATAGAAATCTGGTTTACGCTAGCTAGATTGTTAAATAAACCCAGACACCTGTTTGCATGTTATAAAAGTGTACTGCTGTTGTGATGTTATCCATCTGTAGTGTACACCACATTGCAGTTGTGGTACTTACAATGAGTTTGAATTAGTCCATTACAAAAAAACACCTCATAAAGTATGTGTTGGGTTTGTTTTTTGCTTTCTTTTTTCTTCCTTTCATTCTTCATCCAGGTTCAGATAGTTTTCATATTGAAATATTTCCTCTGAGATTATTTATATCTAGTACACGGTAAATATTTCTCAGGGAAACTGAGTTAGTTCCTTTTCAGGTCACATTGGCATGAGGTTATATACTGAATTCTTCATGTATGGCTTCAGAAAAAATGTAGATTGTAAGAGAAGATAATAATGAAAATGAAGAGTTGGAAGGGGTGAAGACCCCAGGAAACTGAGAGAGGACAAAATGTTACACCCAAAGAGGACTCAGGATCAGATAGGAGAAGGCAAATGAAACCAGGAGAAACCAGCAGCAGCAGCAGTAGGAGGGGCATGAGGGGAGGCCCAGGATCAGATCTGTGGTAGGGAGAACTGGCCTCCATTGCTGTCTGTCTTCTCCATGCTTCTGGTATTCTGCCCAGAGGTGTAAGCAGTGAAAGCAGCAGAAGCTAGGCACCCATCCCAAGAGTTTTCCTCCTAGCATCAAGGGGACCATAGCTGGAGAGAGATCACAGAGAGCTCCTAAAAGTCAGTGCAGGTTCAGGTGGAGAAGTAAAGTCGGAAATATATGAAGGAATATGTAAGGAAAGAGCACAAGGTGCAATCAGACAATAATATCGGATGAAGCAAATATTTGAGAAACTTTAGCATATTTACGCTGCATTTAAAACTTTCATTGCTCAGAACTATATATATTTTTGAGAAATTCCTTTTGCAACATCTGGTAAATAGATTTTAAAGAAACTAAATGAGATAGGCTCAAGTCCTGTCCCTTCTCTATCTGCTATTCACGTAGGCACACATGCTTCCTGAGACACAATTTTATAAGCTCAAAAGAGATGCTATTTTTAAAAGAAGGAGGGTCTGAATGATATGTTGGATGAAAACACTCTGATCAAGGCTCTGACACAGAAGCAATAATAGGAGTCCAATAAGTTACTGCTTATTCTCTTTTGCTACTCTAC
This sequence comes from Tragopan temminckii, assembly GCA_028571105.1. Classification (NCBI taxonomy): domain Eukaryota; kingdom Metazoa; phylum Chordata; class Aves; order Galliformes; family Phasianidae; genus Tragopan; species Tragopan temminckii. Next base: position 80,880,131 of record JAOWBP010001760.1, read on the forward strand.
TGCTACTCTTTTGCTACTCTATATGCAAAAATGCAATTGCCGTGGATTTTTTCTGAAGTCTTTCCAGATAGCAAAAACCAATACTTTGAGAACACTAAGTGAAAATATTTGCATTTTACAATAATGTTGCAAGTAATTAAAAAGAGGTACAAGGAGAATCTGATTATTTTTATTTTTAATTTTCTGAAGAGGATTTTGAAGTTTATCACATTTGGCAACAACTTCTTTAATTTTCCTCTTAAACAGTTTGTTGGTTTGGTTTGGTGTGGTGTACTTTTTGTTGTTATTATTATTTTTTTTATGACGATTTGCATGTACTCTTTTGAAGGATAATGATGTAAGGCATGCCCTCATCTAATCACTATGTGAAATATTATGGTCTAGTCAAAATCACACTAGCTGAAGTTTCAAAAATAAAAGCACTTTTGTTACATGTACAATTTCATCCATAAATAATTTGTGGAGAAATTGAAATCTGTCTGTGGTAGAGGGAAAATGTGATCAAACAGGTCACCTAAATTATTAAGCCAGCATTTTTGACTTAGCCTAAGTAACTAATGATGCAGAATTTAGTACGTGAAAGGAATTGACAGCTATATTCTGTAGATGTTCTTGAACACTTCCCAGTTCCAAAGCAATGCTGTTATGCAGCCCACATTGGGATTTACAGGATTGAAAGAGCTATGTTCGTTATTCATTATATCCACAATGGAAAGAAGCTTGAATGTTAAACTGCTGTATAAAAGAAATTCAAATCTTAGTGACCTAGAGGGAATTGTCAGTGTACTAACATTGACAATTGCTATGCTGGATATTCATCTGCACTCCTGGAACTGGCCACTGCCAAGAGCCTACATTTTCCAGTAAATGGAGAGTTAGACACCTGAAACTAGAATTCACAACAGCTGCTGTGAATTATGGGTTGGCAGCCAGTACGAATTATTTAAGGAAACAGTAGGATATTATCTGAAATTGACGTCACCTAGTCCTAGGTTAAACACCTATGAGAAAACAGTCAGAACATGAAACCATATCAGTAAGTTCACACACTAGGGCATAGAACAAGAGGCTTTTTGTCTAAAGGCTGGTAGCTGATACACTCCTACTCCAGAAGTGGAAGTACCTCAGCATGGAAGAGCACATTCCATCATCTAGCACATTTTATCATTTCCGTGAGGTCATGATCCCTTCATCATATATGAGGTATACCTCTGGCATTCATAATAACCCAAGTCCCTCATACAGCACTTACAATTTCTGCAACCATATATTCCTGCAGGTCTCATCTTTCAACATTTCTTATGTAGAAAATTTTTAATTTAAATTTTGTGTTTAAAATCTGCCGAAATGTTTATTTTAATGTTTCCCTTCATGTTTATACCTCCAATCTTGGAGGAAAAGAAATGGAAATGTAGGTTATTTAGATTGTGCCAGATGAATTGGAGAGAGGACAGAACTGTTGACTATACAGGAAGAATCTCTTTGGACAGATTATGTGATCTAACCTGAAAACAAATTAACGGTAAATAAGAGTGAGCTGGAGGATGTAACCACAGCAGAAACACATAGTGCTGAGATGTATCTAAACCAATATAATGTGGGTGAGAGAAGAGATAAGGTGATGGATTGTCTGCTGTAAGCACATTTTTCTAACTCCATGTTTTCTCCACTTCCTCTGCCATTTTTAGCTACAAAGAATCAACTCTTACTCTGCAGCCCAGAAGAAGGAAGACAGTCTGCAAAACAGAGACATGGCATTACTCCTGCACCACAGATAACATCAGACAGTGTGTATGGAAGAGGACAAATATATTCACTGCTTTCGATATTTTTATCAGCCCTTTCCTGCTTCCTCCATGCCATTAGATCCCTCAGACTGTCCTTGCTCATTCCTCAAACCCTCTCTATAACTCAAAGCTGTGGCCAGTGTTCAATTGCATACATAGTTCTCATCATGAGACTCACATTGTCTTGCTAAGAATCAAATGTATTTTTCCGAAGGATGTAAAATGAAAGAACATTTCAACTCCAGTGGTTGCCATCATCTCAGGTAACTGTAATTACTGCTTTTATTATCCGCAAAATATTATTCTTTCCATATATTTATACATATATATGTATATATAGCTTAGTTTGAAGCTGTTAAGTATATGGATTCCTGAAATAATTTCAAGGAAAGAAATATTCCCGAAAATGAAGACCAGAAACTATTCAGTCATTTCCAAATTCTCCACTAATTTATAGCTTAGCAGTTGTCCCCAGCATTTTTCCTCACACTTGTTTGCATTTCTGGAGAAAAAAATAAAGATATTGTAACGTTAATATTTTATTCCATCTCCACTTCTGCATTTTATGCTGTTGTAATTATCAGATGTGCGAAGAGATAAACAGGGAAAATGCTTCTAATCCATTTTATACAAATATGAATAATACCAAACAGAAGAATATTTGCATTAATCTTTTTGCCAGTCAAATCACTATCCTAATGTTGCCACTTCTAAGCACATCTTAAATAAAACAAATGTGATGCCCTAAGTTTTTTTTTGCAATACGAACAATCACAGTCAGTATGTTCCAGTTGATATTTCTGCCTTGCTTATAAAATAACTGTCACTTTTTCACTGAGAAGTGTGTCTTATTAATTAAAAATTATCATTGCTCTGCTGCATTCTGTTGACATATGCGTATTGTCTAAACCTGTTCTCTGCACCAGTAGCACAATTTTAACTTACCCTAAGATCCACAGAGCATTCTTCTTGCATCTCATCAGCATGGTGTTGCAAGAAGTTAGTCTTTAGAAAAGAAAAACAAAAAACAAAAAACAAGATAATAAAGCTAGTACATAGTGATAAATAAGGACAACGTTTCAAAATAAGCCACAAAAGACAAAGTCAAAGCAGCAGCTGCACCACACTGGTGATGAGCCCAAGAAGAGTAAAGCACATCTGCTTCTTGCTGTTCCTTTTTTGGCAGGCTTAATGTAAAGCCCTCTGTTGGTAATTTTTAAATACAGCTAAAGCTGTCAGCCTAAAAGATAATTAAATTACTGAGAATGTTTTTCTCTCCTGTTTTGTTTTGGAAAAAAAGTAGTGTGGTGGTGTCTGGGGTTTTTCATTTTTCTTTCTCTTGGAGAGCAGGGAGAATATAATGCCTATTTGCTAAATGATCGTTCATGTAATCAGTCTGCAGTGCATTAAGACTGTTTGAGTACAGGATATCTTGTGCTACCCAGTGTGAAGGATTAAAACAGTTGGAAGATTAGGGCCCAAAAAAGAGAGCAAAGCAAAACTGCAGCTCCCTTCCCTCTGTGAGAAAAATGACTTCAGTATTTAGAATAAAGGTTTATTGTTCTTGTAATTTGCTGTAGTAGATCCATTTTTACTGTGGATTAACAGCACTTCATAGTGGATTATTAGTTTGGATAGGTTTCCACATGAAAATCTGAGGCACCTTGAGTTGTCCCAGCAGAAACTTCCCTTCTGTATTCATAATTTCAGAAAGCATTACATTACCATTCCTCTGAGAAACTGTAAGAGAAAACAGCTATGCAGGAGATGCTGAGATTTGTAGATATGGCTCAACTCTACCTGCTCTTTCTTACCAAGGCATCTCTTGCTCTCATGAGTGTTCTCAGGTACGTGAGCATTTGGTCCAGCCTGTCTGATTCTGTGATTTGCTGAGTGCTCAGAGTACAGCATAGAAGTGCATAGTTCCTAGACACTCATGCTATCCATTATAAGTGGCTATCTAGGCATTTTAAATGTGATAGTGCTTAACACCAAAGAGTTACAGACAATTTAGATTTTCTAAAATGCAGTGCTGCCAGACATTTAGTCACTGAAGGTAAATGAGTGTGGCTGAATGTAAATTAAACCATCCTGGGAATTTCTAGTGCTCCAGAAAGCTATCATCTACACATATAAAGAGTCAGAATTGTCTTTGGCATGGTTTCAGCATTTGTCCACTGGGACTATTTCCCAGGCACCATTCAGGATCTACCACGTGCCAGACAATGTTCATAGTGTACAACATAGTTATGATAATTATGATCTGGAGATTAAGACTGGAGCTTAAGACAGCAGAAAGTAACAAAGGGTCCAGAACATGCCAGGTGACCAGACAGACAAGAACAGCCAATCACTGCTTAATTTACTTATTCATTGTTTAGTGGCTGGGCCTTGCCATCAACAGTTTGCTCAAAGTAAACATTTTTTTTCCAGAAAGTATAAAGGAAGCCACTCTCAAGTGGTTCTGTCTAGGAGGCGGCTGGAATCTCTCACTACAGTTGGAGCACTGAACTTATAGGAAGTTGTCTAAATAAATTCACAGCTTCATGCAATTTGTATGTACAGACACTGGCCCCACACACCCTCCCAGATATGGAAGAAGAGAGGTTTTGAAACACAAGGTAGTCTGGTATCAGTTTTAGGTGACTCCCTTCAGAGAACTGAACATCCAGTATTCAAGGCAGACCCCCTTCTTAAAGAAGTCTGCTGGGGGCCTTCAGTGAATGGCATTAGCAAGAAACTGCCTAGCCTGCTACAGCCAACACATCATTACCCATTACTACTTTTCTATGCAGGGGATGATGAAACCCTTAAATGCAGTTCTAGGGCCATCAAAAAGCACTTCAGAGCCTTAGGATGCCTGCTAAAGGTACTGAGGGCACAGGTCATCTTATCTTCTCTGCTCTCTGTAAGGACACTGAAAGAAACAGAAGGGCTCTGTCTATAAGCATTTGGCTTCATGGTTGATGCAACCATCAAGTTTGGGGTTTTTTGATAACAGAATGGCCTATGTGGCACCAGGCTTGCAGTCACCAAATGAGTTTCACCTCTGTCAAAGGGGAAAGATGATCACTGGGGGAAAAGATAGCAGGGCTAATTGGCAGGGCTTCTAACTAGGTTTGAATGGAGAGGAGGTGATAATGAGCTTGCCCATGATAATGTATGGGATGGCATAGCTAAATTGGAGAGACAGTGTATTAGTGGGGGCCTTCAACCTGCTATGATGTGCTGGCAATACTGCAGCACACTTGAAATCTTGTGACAATGAGCCAGGGACCACTGAAGCAACAGGAGAAGGCAACAGGGAAGCTCAAGGAAAATACTTCAGAGAAATTAAGGAGTTATCCTTGAAGAAGGCTACAAGGCCTGGTGGGATGATTCCCATGACTGGAGTATGGCTATTGATGGCTTCATGCTATTCAGAAGGGACACAAGCTGTTCACAGAAGGGACAGGCTAAGAAGGAGGGGAGGAGGTGTTGCTGAGGAGGAGGTATTGTTGTCTATATCACGGAAACAATAGAGTGTGAAGAGCTATCCCTGAAGAATGGCCATGAGCAAGTCAAATGCTTGTGGGTGAGACTTAGAGACCAAGGCAACCTTGTGGTTGTGGTTTACTGCCAGCAGTCTGATCAAGAGAAGACTGTAGATAAAATCTTCTTCTCACAGCTACAGAAGGAAGAAGTTCCTTTAGTTCCAAATGTTGCTTTTTCCTTTCTTTTTTTTTTCTATTTTGTTCTGTTTTAATATCTTTTACAGCAGAGGAGCTCTTTGAGGAAAGTTATATTTGAACAAAAAAAATATATATATATAGTTAATAAATATTTAGTAAAAATATATAGTAAATTAGAGTTAAAATTGGTTTGAATTATTTGAACAATAGTGGTCTTTATCCTACAATTTTATTTTGTATGGATTAATTTCAATTCTGTTTACAGAATTAATGTTTTCAGGTTGGTTTGTTGTTTTTCTGTATTTTATTGTTGTTGTTTAGTTGGTTTTGATTGCTCGCATTTTTACTGTTCTTACTTTGTTACCATTCAGTAGTCAGTAATCTGACAATTTTTAAATAATATAAGCTAGAAAATAGAAACTCATATCATAGTTTTACAACTTTTTTTTTCAGCTGTTTTTAGTTACTATAACTCAGTCTGCAATTACCCTCTTCGTTGTTCAAAGATATAAATCTCTTTTACAAGTCTAAAATTCTGAATGACTTCAGCAATCTAATGAAACTGGAGATGAATATTAAACTGCAGGGTAGACTCATAATGGAGATATTATATCTGCATATAGATGAATGACAGAAAAAATGTTTGGGACCGTTTTCTCTTTAAAGAAGTACAAGCTGCTCACAAAATTCCATGTTTTCTACTTAGTTAGGTCAAAATCAAGTGTATTGTAAGCTTCAGTAGAAAGTGAATCACACCTGGTTTTCTTATAGATAGATGGCTGCATTTCCTTAAACAATAGTTATTTGGTGCTAAGGAAGTATCAGTTACTTTCTGTTGAAACAGATTTCTTCAACAAGTAAATTCATTCTCCATAAACTATGATTTACGCTTGATTTTGAAAGTGAAACAAATTGTAGTAACGTGAACCAGTTACTGTATATGTTAAGTACTCAACTGAGTATGAATGTAATAGTATTGGGAGAGTGTGGATTGACAAATTATTGCCTTATATCACCTAAACAACCTTCTCAGGTTAGGTGACTAGCAATAAAAAGAAGCAATTTAATGTCAAGCTTCCGATTCCTGTAGGGAACACAGCATGGAAGGAAAGAACACGTGGTGAACTCTGCATTCATCAGTGAGGGCCAGCAGCCAAAAACCAAGACGGCATGAACAGTTGCTGGTGATCAGGAAGTCTCATGGGGAGATGAGTAAGCTCATATTTGGCTTCTTGGTTAAATTCGATCTAAGACAGCATCACTGAAGAGAATGTGCAGAGAGAAACCAGGCAGTTAATGTGGCAGCTGGTGAAGATGGGAGATCAGAGGCACTGCCAGAGACTGAAAATGACAACACAAAAATGGTGGCAGTGGGAGGACATAGTATCCTGTCTTGATGTGACCGCCTCTGACTGGCCAGAGCTTTCCGTCTAAACTGAAATGATGCAGCAGAACACCCCCTCTTCTGCCATCTGCAGATTGTACCCAGTCCTCCCTCCTTTGGTAGGGATTGGTGTTTGTGAGAGACATTTCAGCAGTCACTGTAGTAACTGTTACGTAGAATCACGTAACAGAGAGGAGGAGAGCAGACAAGAAATCAAGAATAAAGGGGAATAGGAAATTAACAGGTTCATTGTGAAAATTCTATGGGGAAAGAATCCAAGTCCCACACTGCATAAAAGGAGGGATGCAAAGAGATGACACATGGATTGGAAGGAACTTCAAAGATCGTCTGGTTCCAACCCCTCTGCCATGGGCATTGCTGCCACCCACTAGATCAGATTGCCCAGGGACTCATCAAGCCTGGGCTTGAACGTCTCCAGGGATGGGGCATCCACAACTTCTCTGGGCAACCTATGCTATTGCCCTATCACCCTATGAGTGAAGAATTTGTTTCTAATCTCTGAAGTTAGAAGCTGCACTGGGAATCTTGCAGAAGACATTGCATTTGAGGAGGCAGTGATTTTGAGCAGACCACGTCTCCTCTACTGGTTTTCTTATGGTTTGAGAAGCCTGTGTCTTAATACAAGTAGCTTCTATATGGGAATTTGCCAGAGCATCCCATGCAAAGCTGTGCTACATACTAGTGGGCACTGTGACGGAGATAATGCTTCATCCAGTCAGGAAGATTTCTATTATCTAAATGGTTTATAAATCTAATCTGTAGTTTATAATATCTCTGACAAAGGTAAACCATCTGTGGATCAAGGAGTGGCCTTTCTTATTGATATCCAAAAAGAACCACGTTCCATCTCTTTCTCGTGCTTCACCTCCTCTCCAATGCAAAACAAAAGACTGCCAAAAAGATGCAGATTCCTGTCTGATTGAGCATGGAACTAGTTTATGTCTTTAATATTTTCCACAGATTGCTCCTTAAATTTAACTTCATAAAAAAAATCAAGACAGTAATTCAGTTCTGTTTAAGCTCTATTTATTCAAAGCCATCAAATCTAGGGAATTACATAAAATTTTTACATTAAACATTTTCAAAATACAAGTAATCAGTGTTAAAAAAAAAAGAAAACAAAACATTCAATTGTAAATAAAATAATAATAAAAAAGAGCATCTATAGCATTTTAAACTGAATGAAACTTACACCTATTCAGGATACAGATGGGTTGGCTGCGCAATTCCTCTGCCACAGGTATTGAACTCCTGATACTGGAAGAGTTGACTACTCTAGTTATCGACTCTTCAGATATCTCCCAATCATTCATTAATGTCTGGGTCAAAAAGATCTGATAAATGCTTAGAGAAGTCTCTTTTGTCTAACCCAACTCTTATGATTGAAACATATCAGGAAATGTACCTTCCCTATTCCTAATACAGACCAGTTACAAAGTGGAGTGACTTCTTACAGAGGACAACAGGAGAAATGTTAGTGAGAGGATGAGCTTGCTTTTGTTTCAGACAGATCAGACTCATACCCATTTTACAGAACTATTTGCTCGAATCCATTCTCATTACAGCCAAGGATATTTATTTAATCAAACCACCTATGTCAGGAGTACCATTGGTCTATGTTTCTTCTGCAGACAGTGGAGTAAAGAAATTTCTTCAGGATGTGTTATCTCACCAAATATCTGAATTGCCTTTCGGGATGTAACGTACTTCTCTCTTGATTATAACAAGAATTAAGAATATACTATTTCTTTGTTTCTATGCATTAGGTATAAAGAAAAACTTTTAAAGATAAACTGTTTAAAGACAGGGAGGAGAGTGAAGGGTAGTGAAGTACTGGACTTGCTGCCCAGAGGGGAAGTGCATGCTCCATCCCTAGAGACATAAAACATCAGATTGGAAGGGGCTCTGAACAACCTGATGTAGCTGTAGATGTCCTTATTTAAGATCATCCTACTGTCTTTTAGAGGGAAGCTCTAAAACATACTGAGGGGGGACAAACTGCCTTTGTTATCATCCAGATAAAGAGAGGATCAACATGAAATGAAAATTACCAAATAAAAGAAGCATGTTTTTCTGCTATAGAAAAAGTCAATGAAGGATGTAGTTAAAAACAACAGGAAAAACAACAACAACAAAAAAGTCACCTGTTTCCTTTTCACTCTCAACACCATATTTAATGAAAGATTTGAAAATTATGCACTGGTATGTGTTACAGTGAAAGTTACCACCAGTGCCTTTATATGATATCCCAAACTAAATCTCACAGTTTAATACGTAGCAATGAGTAAAGATATTATTCATCTTTTATCTCAAAATTCTCTTTTGTGAACACAACAGGGATAAAAGAACTCATCAGATCCTAATGTTAGCCTTTCAAAAAAATATCACAGATGAGTACTTTCAGCAGTACTTGACACTAAATTATCTATTGTAGTAACAGCATTCATACGAAGAAAATGAAGGATTTAAGGTGAGGTCACAGAATGGAATTTAGTTCAATAAGTGCTATAAAATGAATATTTTCTTCCTTTCAAATGTTACCAAAATGTAGTATTGATTTTAAATGGAGCTTCAGAAGGTTTAAATGCAATAAATGAAGTATCAGTAGGAAAATCTAACATAAGCTTGGCCTTGATGAGCAACTGTTGCATGTCAATTAGTAATAATTATCTAAATGATCATTTTCTAAGATCTCAAACCCAGAACTCTTTATAAGAAGTGAATATTTTCTACATCACTAAGAAATAAGATTGACCTTGTCTGAAGCTTTTACAATTTCATATTATTTCCATATATCATTAATTGGAGAAAAAATATTAATGAGTCGTGTTTGTATCTAATATCAGTGTGGCTATGTAAAATTTCACTTATAATCTACAAGCCTTGGTAATAATATAATATTTAAATTAAATTATTTACGATATAACAAGATAAAGATTTACATATCTATGTCAGCTAGGAAGATTTAAAAACACATTTTTATTTTTATTTTATAAATGTCACATTTATATTCCATTGTTCTTATGTAGTTCTTATAGTTTATGGAGAGCAGCTTAAGTGACAATATACTGCAATGATACCCATCACAGAACCAACACAGTACAGCACAGAGCTTAATCTCCTTTGCTGGAGCTGCAGAAAGATTTTTAGGCCGCTTTAATGGTAGCTTAGTTGTAATGCTACACAGATCAGTGGGATTTAATGACACTTCTAAAACCATGAGAATGAAGATTTAAACAACCACAACTTTAAATCATGTACAGTTTTCCCATGTTTTATTTCCCTGTTTTATTTTTATCCATTTTGTTCTCACCTTGTTCACAAAAAACTTGTTGGTCAAGCACAATTTATCTTCGTTAAATCTATGTTGCCTATTAGTCATCATCTCCATCATAAGCCCAAAAAATGACTTCAAGAGGACTTTTTCCAGTTTTCTGAAGGATTGCACTTAGTCATTCCACCCTGCAATTTTATGGAGCATTGTTGCTGCCTTTTGTGAAGATGGCTAGAACGTTCACTTTTTTCAGGTAGTGGGATTCTCTTCAGTCATCACAGCCTTTTAAAGTTAGTAGACTTAAAATGGGTCAAGTCCTCTCAGACAAACCCTTGCTCAGTCCTTATCTTCCTCCTTGACCATGCACAGAGGCATGAACCAATGAAGACTAGGGCTATGGAGGTCTTATCTGTGTCTGCTGTTCCAATAATATCTAACCCAGTCAGAAAAGAATTCACATATTTCTCATTCAGTCATTATGATATTAAATGGGATTTACAACCATCATATGGCAATAAGATTTGAATACAAATAACTAAATGAGGATATCTGTATGGGGCAAGTGGACAAAAGTGAATGCAGAGAAATTGACACTATAACATGCAAACCCCTCTAAATATATCTGCTTCTTTCTATTCCATCTAAAACTCCATTTCACTTAATTCTCAATGTTAATGAATTCATGACTAATGAAAATTTTGATTGGCTTTCCTACAAAAAGGGTGGGCAAGGAGAGACAGAAGCAGTTAATACAGCAGATAGCTGATTGAAAATACGCTAAGAGTAAGGGGAAAATTTGAAATCCAATAAGCAAATCTCACAGATGACAAACTTACAAACTTCTACAAAGTCTTGTATATAACTTGCAACAGAAATGGTAGTTGAAATGTGTCCTTTCCTTTCTGTCCATACACTCAGTCTGGTTACTATCTCAAAAGCTTCCATTCCCAGAATGATCCATCTGTTATCAAACATTCTTTTGGCTTAATCTTTTTAATTCTATTTCTACTGAAGACTTCTAGTTCCCCTTTTGGTTTATGATATTTTTCCCTTCATTGTGTTTCTCACAGCAGTTTCCTACTTGCTGGCAAATGTGTATCATCTCCTGATTGATTCACTGTTGTCTCTTGATATTTCATAGTTGCTCCTCTTAGTAAAGGACAATTAATGAAGTAATGGACAGTTAATAAAGTATTTTTTTTCTAATATACACCGCCACTTCTAGTAGAATAATTGGAATATTTTTGGAGGAAATATCTCCACTGATCTACTCTATCTATATCTTGTAATTCTTTGTTGAAATCAGAAGCAAAATTGTTCAGAAACACTCTTTATCTGAAGTGATATAAAATTAAAAGTACCCAGATCATATCTTCTCTCCTGCATGTTAAAGGAACCTCAGTTTGTAAAGCAGCTTTACAGTAATTAGGCTACTTGATATACACCAGCTTTAGTTTGGCCTAGAAAACTGTAGGTTCACCAAGAAGAGTTCTTTATAAAAGAGGTCAAGAAGCCCTCAAATACCAAACACTCATTCTTCAACACTGGTGCTAGTCCTATACATAGAAGAAGTGTCTTAATCCAATTGGAAATGAAAGTCAGGCAAATGCAGTACACAATGTACAGAATGAGGCTTCTTCCGGTCTTTTTGCTATTTCAAGAAGAGTTTCTTGTTGCATACCGTCTCCAGCTGTGTGAACAAATATTATTGCACACACAGGTGTAATTCAATAATGACAAAATAATCTAGAATAGAAGATGTATACCAATATATACATGTTAAACTTTATAATAGATTGCTTTTAGGCTCTCTTCCTAGTAAGGCGTGTGCCTTTTCCAGGCACTCAAGTAGTTTCATTTCTTTTCTTTTCACGCTGCTTATTTACTTTGTAATATATTAAATAATTCCAAGGGAAGTTAATTTGCTGCCTCATTTAATTCATAAAGCTAATTCATATAAATGGGGATCAGACTTCATAGAAGTTAACACCTACGCTGAAAAGTGAAATGAAAACAATAGTCTTATTAGTACTTTTTTTTTTTTTTTTTTTTCTTTCCAGATGACTCATTATGCTGTGGATTTCCCCTCCATTTTTCTCATTTTTCTAAAGAGTCCAGAAAACACTGAAAGTATGGCAGAATTTTTTTTTTTTTTTTTTTTTTTCCCAGTAGGCAACAATACTTTGCAACATCCTTAAATATCCACTAGGATTCCTCTCTGAATTAGAGGGGTATACCTGTCTAATCCTTTCTTCAGCACTTTTTGGTTTCTTTTCTCTAATGTTCATGACTTTATGATGTTAAGAGTTAGGGAAAAAAAAAAGTACTTAAAATACCAAAAAGCTAGTGTTCCTTTTAACTTGACAGACTTGCACTAACTGAAGATGACAGTAAAATTGTATTTTTCTTTTCCTCCAAGTTTCTAACTATTTTGATGTATTTATCTATTTGATGTACTTCTATGATTCTATGATTTTTATGATTCAGTTGTCATTTCTCAGCCAGTTAAAAATTCCTTTTGGCTATTTCATGATGACATCACCACTAATGTGAATTTATAAATGATATGTTATTTTCCAGCCTCAAGAATGATTTATTCAAGTGTCTTCACCACTTAGAACCAGGTATCCAGTGTGCATACAACAAGAACACACTATACACTATAAGTTTATTGTTTGTGGCAGGATTCAGAAGAATGCTTTCTGCTTACAGTACAGTGGTAAGAAGAAAAGAAAGAAAAAATAAAAAGGGAAAAGAAAAAAAAATCAAGTTTACAAAGAACCACAATGTACAGTAAGTGTAAGGCACTAATGAAAATCTTAAGCTTTGTGGGTTCTTAAGAAGAGCAAAGTGCTGAGAGCTCAGTATCTGATAAATCAGGATAATGCAGTTTTAAGTTCTGGTATCTCATTACCTGTCATGGCTCTTAGATTCAAGCAAAGCCTGGGGAGCTGAAAGATATCAGATCTCAAAACTAATCCTGTTTGCCTGTCTTCACTCTGTATCAGTAAGTGCTGCTTTTTGCTGCTGCTATTAAAGTAAGCAAATTAAATGGATTTTTCCTTCCTGCCACTGATAAGAGGGGGCCTGGGGTATGTACTAGGGGGTGCACTGATTCCTCATCTTTTATAGAAACTATTGTGAAGAGAAAAGTACGTTTCTTCTCTACTAGCATACTAACAATATAACCTGGGGGGCAACAATTTATTTTTAGTCAGTCCTCCTGTGGGCCAAACAGTGAAAGTTGAGTGCCTGTGTGTCCTTTCTGACTCTGAAAATCCTCAGCCAAGTTGCTTTCAGATCAAAATCTATGTATTCCACTTTTGTTACCTCTGTCAACATTACTAGTTTTATTCAATCACTTATTTTGGAAGATCTTCTGCCACCAAGATGAATGCTGTGTTGATTCATTGCCCTGTCTCAGGTCTACATGGAGAAAGTACTCAAATGTGTCAACTTGTTTTTCTTCTGCTATCTTTCCATTCCTGTTATTTCTTTCCTTGTTCATAGTGCCATGACTCTTCTATTATTTTTATTTAATTGCAGTCACAGTATTCTACATTCCTACTAGAACAGTTAATTAAAAAATCTCTGACTACTTCACAGATTAAAACTGTATTTAAAGTTCTACTGACTTGTCTTTTCCACTCTCTTTCACTTTTTTTCTTATAACTGTGAAAAAACCTTGCCTTCCTATAAACTCATATGGATGGCTAAACTCTAATGTCAGACTGATTTGATTCACAGTCCTAGTTAGAGCCCAACATAATTCACACTAGCATTTTTTCATACTTGAGGCCTACCATATCACAATATTGTGCCATCAGAAGTGAAAGGGAATTGCACTAAAATAGTAATAGCAAAGTACCCAGACTTTGGATGACTTTGGAAACAAAAATCAAAACTTAAATCCATTCCTTTTTGTCCAGACTGAGTTTTATAGGACCTGTAGCTGTATTAGTTTCCCCTATTATCTGCAAACGCAATTACATCTTAGTCAGAAGTACCATGCTCCAAGGAAAAAAGATATTTTAAACTCTCTGCTGAAAACTACAACCAAAGTGTAAAATATTAGAAACAGAGAGGTAGAAGCACACATACCTTAAAAGTGTACTCAGGCTTACAGCTGACTCTTACTGCTCTTCACACCAAATCTGATAAAAACTCACGTAGTTTTCTTGTAGCCCACTGGATTTTTGCAGAATTTTCTCTCATTATTTCACCACTGGAGGTTTCAGTGCCAGTGTCATGAGTGACTGGTTTTCTGAACCTGAACTTTGATGTTTTTGATGTCAATGTACTTTCAATCAACCATGAAGAGCTGGATTGCTGTGTCACCACAAAATGAAATTACAGAGCTACACAACATGACAAATTGTTCCAATTGCACTATTATGACTATAACACTACACATTTTCCTTAGAAATAAAATATAGAGAAAATGGAATCTAAAGTCTTCAACAGAAAATTCTCAAAAACAAGTACCTAAAAGGGCAAAAAGTTATCTCTTATTAAGAGCTCATTACAAAAAAAAATAAAAAAATATAAAAAAAATTACAGATTTCATGAATGAACCATTTTGATATTCTAAGTTACTTAAGTCAAACCTTCTGACTCAGGTAACTGCTGAGAGCAAAAGCTAGAGAATTTATTCTCAGCCCTAAGCTTGAAAGGAAAATCTGCCTTCCTCCTAGGATTTCCAGATCCTGTGGCATATCTCACCTGCTTTAGGTAGCTGCAGATGACGCAGTCTGGTCAAGGGGAAGAGGAAGGAACTTTATGTCATAGTTCATCAGACCTTCATAAAGAAAATTGCTTTAGAATAAAATGATTCACCCTGTCACACAGTCATGTTTTTATCACTGATTATTTATTCAGAGAAATGTAAAGATAGATCTGATCTACACTCTGCTCACTCAATTATATGTCTAAAACAGAACACTCATTTTCTGTGTAAAAACAAAGCAGGAAGAATCCTTACTGGGAGAAGGAAGACTGATCTGCTGGGTAGCAGAAGAGATTAGCTCAAGTCTCTATTGCAGTTAAATTCAACCCATTTATGCAAAGTGTAATAGGTACAGAGAAAGAAACAGAAAGAATCTAATTGCAGAAAACTTCCTTTGCTGCTGGTTAGGACATTTGTGTAGACTTGTGCACAAGAAGTTCTGTTTGAAGTTTTGGTTAATATTATAAACTTAATGACTGCAAACATTCATTTAAATAAGCTTGCAGTTTATATCAGTAGACATACAGGAAAGTTGTAGATTTAGGGCATCCTATTTGGTGAATTCATCTGACTGTAGACATCTGGTGTGCCTTGCTGAGAATCAGGTCCAGTTTCTATTGACGGACATATAAGCTTTTAAGGAGGACTTTCTCTATTTTAGCAGAACTCACATCCTTAATATTTTCAAAGGCAGAATAAATTCACACTTCTCTGAATGCCACTTGACTGCAACTAAAAATGTTAGCAGCTTGAGAGAGTGCTAATTAGAGCATCATAAAATTTATTGGTCTTCTTTGACACTAATTTAACCAGGAGATGAAACTCAAGCTGTTAGGAAAAGCTGAGAGTTTTACTTCCATCTTAATGCCTGAGCAAGGAATCTTAAAAATCTGAATTCAGTTTTAGTTCAAGTAAATAAAAGACACTTTTTGTTAAGTGTCTTTTCATCATATGTTTGTTTATTTCCAGGCTCCAGAGTCACTTATCACTGGCAGACCTTTTAAGTATACACTGGAAAACAGAAATTCATGATAGCATTTTTTCTCATTCTTTCTTCTCAATGCAGGGCACATACACCTGCAAATGTGTAACCGCACCTGACTAATAAAATTAATACAAAGACATACATAATAACAGACATAAATTTTCACCAGTGTCCACAGAAATGGGACTCCAATAATTATTTCCAAGCTCTGGTAACTGAATACACATACAAATAGGGATAAAACCTGCAGTGTTTGAATACAAACTTAATTCAGAGATCTGTTAGATGTCTGTCTCTACAGCGCCGTGAAGGAAGGATTAAATATAGAGCAACATTACTTTCTCAGAAGAACTGATTTAATCCCAAATCAAGCAATTAAATGCTTATATCATGGGTATCTAGACGGAACTATGTATCATATATGATTAATAGAATTAGGTAATATCTCACCAGGATCTCAGGGAGTAGATTTTGTCCATCTTCATTTCTGTCACTTAAGTCTGCAGATAAGCTTTCCCTCTGCAGGCCTTCACAGGTATCCATGTCTTTACAGTGGTCTTTATAGATATATACAGCAATATATGGTACTTTTACATAGTAAACTTGCACACATGTGGTATGGGCACTCCTACAGTTACTAGCTGTTCTCCACTGCCAAAAATTCACACACAGATTAGATTCCTTGTTAAATGAACTGAGACTCCACAGCCCTGATCCAGACACAGCAGCAAGGAAACCTGTGAAATCTATTTGGTTGGAAAATAGGCTTTTCATGTCATACTTTAGAAAGAGTTTTCAATATCAGTCTTAGTCTTGCATAATTTACATGACAAGTCTGAAGTACCCAGCACTCACTGTTTTTTTGCCGTATTTGAGGTTTGAAAATCTGGCTAGGTTTATTGAAGCTAAAACTTCAATTTATATGAACTTTTTTTCTAAATAGTACGCAAGATCTTCTGAAAATCTGAATCTGGAAACTATTAAAAGATCTTGTTCTCTTATCCTTAGAACTTATCTCCTGTGGGAAAAGACTGATGCTTGATTTCATTTCACTTCATGTAATTGTAATTGTTTGATGAAACAGCACTCCTGAGAGAGATAAAAGTCCACCTTCCCTGTATAGTCAGAAAAACCCAGCCAAGTTCCTTAAAAATTGTCTGTTATTAATCTATAGCAATGGGCAAAAGTAAAATAATTAAATAAATAAATTTAGACATATTTTTAACTGAAATATATATATATATATTATTTGCATTCTGCAGTGTGACACACAAAGGCTGCTCTGAAAGTAGCACTTCCTATTTTATTTTTCTCGGCCACAACTTCAGAGGTGTTTATTGGTTGTATGACAATAGAGGTTGAACCTTCTCACCAATGTTTTGTTACATGTTGTTGCCCTACGACAAATGGCACAAAAGAGCAGTCTGACAGAATTGCACATGACATGGAAGTCTGCACAAAGCAAAGATGTGGAATTTAATTCTTCCTTGCTGAAAAAAATTGCACTCATTGACATCTGTTGACACTTGTTGAACGTTTATGAAGACCAAACAGTTGTGAGCACTGTGAGGCAATAGGTGTTGTATTTCAGCAGGGGTGATACTGAGGTAAAAGACAAACCGTGTTCTGGAAGGCCATGCAGATTCTTCCGAGCAAGGCATGCAGGCTCTTATTCATTGCTGGCAAAATTTCACAGTTGATGGTGGTGATTATGTTGAAAATATTTTTCAGCTGAGAATTTGTTCTATCAAACAGTGCTTTGCATCTACTGTATCTTATATGGAAATAAATAGAAAACATTATGAAGATTTTCAGTCAACATTGTCTGTGGTAAGTTGGAATGGTAAATGTTTTTGGAATATTTGGGATTTTCCACATGAATAATTCAAATTGCATTCAACTACACAGATAATTTCCCAAAAGTAATTAGAATGTTCAGAAGAAATTTTAAACATTTCCATTAACACAGCTAACACACTAATAATTTGTTTATTTTTTTTAATATACATGCACTGGAAGTGTCAGTGACAACTGAGGATTGTTTTAAATGCCAAATTACTTAATTATTTTTAACTAATTAATTATTCATGTTTTAATACCCAGAAGGCATATTACATGCGTGGAGGGGCTGTATTCTCAGTACACAGAAGTACTAAGACATTTATAGTTTCATTTTCATACTATATCCTGAGTTGGAAGGGACCCACAACTCCTGGACACAAAAAAGACCACTCAAAATCCAAACCCTTTGTCAAAATGCACTGAACTCTGGCACTCGGGGCCGTGCCCTCAGATCTGGGCAGCCTGTACTATGTCCACCACCTTCTGTTGCACACTCTGTCCCTGACCCCCAGCTACCCCTCGCTGATGTAGCTCCATGCCGTTCCCTCGGGCCCTGTCGCTGTCACCTAGAGCAGAGGTTAGTGCTACCCGCCCGCTCCTTGTGAGGAGCTGCAGCTGCCATCAGGCCTCCCCTCAGACTCCTCCTTTGGCTGAACAAACCAAGGGACCCCACTTCTCGTATGCCTTTGCCCTCTAGAACCTTCACCATCTTCATATCCTTCCTTTGGATGCTCTCTAATAGTTTATTCTTATATTATGGCCCCCGAACGCAGTGCTGAAGGTGAGGCTGCACAGCTCAGAGCAGGATATTTTAGGTTAAGATTAGACTTTAAGATTAGTTGTCTTGAATCTTGAACACACAGAAATTGCATAAATTAGATCATACAAAATACTTAAGTCAGGAACTACTGAGAAGATAGCATTCAGGTGGTCTAACTATGCATGTTTCATCATGACTGGCTAAACAAGATAAAGTGTGACACTGGCCAAATGCGAAGTGCTCCAAATACACAAAGCCAAAAAAATGCATTCTCTTTGGCTCCTTCAGTCATGACAGCTCTACTATCTCCAATAATAAAGTCATTCTGTATTTACTATTTGTTTTAAATGTTTGGGTTTGTTTGTTTTTTTCTATATCTATATAATTCAATTCTATGCTTATACATGTTATTATGTATTAAATATATTATGAAAAATTATATTAAGTGACATGACATCATAGAATGGTTTATGTTGGAAGGGACCATTAAGATCGTGTAGTTCCATCCCCCCGTATAGGCAAGGACACATCTGTCTTGACCAGGTTGTTCATAGTCCTATTCAGCCTGGCCTTGAATACTTCCAGGGAGGGGGCATTCACAGCCTCTCTGGGCAGCCTGTTGCAGTGTCTCACCACCCTCAGTGTAAAGATTTGCTTCCTATTGTCTACTCTAAATCTACCCTCTGACAGTTTATACCCACTTCTCCTCGTCCTGTCACTACCTGCCCTTATAAAATGTTCATCCCCAGCTTAATGTATGTATATAATATTCTAATTATACATATACATATGGCTTAAGGTAAGAATATACTCAAATTAAAGAGTACAAAGAGAAATGATTTCTAGAATCTTCCCATCTTCTTAATAGTTTTGCGAGCATTGAAATGCACGCAGTATGTTACAAAAGAATGAATGCTTACTGTGGAAAGAAACAGGAGCATTATTGCATGTTCCAGGAATCATGTGCAGATGCATTTTCAGCATAGACACTTGATTAAAAACAGGGAAGAAGCATATGTGTCTTTTTGCTTAAAATTTTTATTTATCTCTGATCTCAGAAGCATTATTATCCTCCTGCTCCCAGTTGTCAAAAACATCAGAAACACTTGCTCTTTAGTCGTGAGAATACTTTGTAAAGAAAAGATGGGAACCAAACCTAATTTTTTTATTTTTTAAACTTATGTACCAGTCTGTAAAGAATAAAGTGATTGTTTTTAACATTGCTGTATTTTTTATTTTTTATTTTTTTCCAAAGAAAACATTTCCTGCATCTTTGTAAAAAATATTTCCCTCATCACTGAAGGCAACTGATGTGGTCTTAGTCAATATCATGTTCATTTTCAATTACTTAAATAGATACACTTTTCCAACTATGGAAAGCAGTTCTGTTATAGAACCAATTATCTGATTTCTTTCCTACGACAGTTCTTTATGCTATATGTATGTTGTCACAGAAATGCATTTTCTTACAAAACATTTGTTATCTGGAGCACTGCTATTTTCATTGGTAATCTTTTTTGATCTTGTAATTATGAGATTCCTGCAGCAGTCCACATATTTCCCTACTCTAGACATGTAAATAGCTTTCTGGAATGTACAGTTTTAATCATTTCCAGTAGTGCAAAATAGCTGCAGCATCATTTGGCTTTGTATGCATTAAACTGAGAGAGATTTTTTCTCCAAGTTTCTGCAGACTCTTCATAAGACATCTGCAATTTACATAGGCACTAAAGTAGGTAAGGTAGTGGTGTGAGATTCTGGACATAATCAAAGCTCATGACTGGCATAGTAGAAAAAATGCGGCCATCAGAATAATTGATAAGACCAAACAGCAAAGGTGTTTCCCTTTTAATGATAATAAAATGAGACATGCACAAGCACACACAAACATATGCACACAGAGGATGCCAGAGGAATTAATTATGCCTGCGTTGTTGAAGCAGGTGCCAGAGCATCTGTTTGATTTATTATGATCTTATGTACAATAAAAGGATGTCCCCAATTATGCTTCCAATCATGGAAAGCTGCAACAAGCTTTTAAAAAATCCTAGGCAAGTTATAAGGAGGTTTTATGGATCACCTTTATGTGTGTGTTTGGAACATTTCTGAGTTACATGTGTATATACTAGGTCCAGCACATCCCGTATAGTCATAGTGTTTTGGTAAGTCCTAGTTATTGGAATATATTAGTTGCAATGATACAACACTTAAATTACCAAAACTCTTATACAGAGAATTGTCATGTAACACTGTAAATAATCCCTTTCTAGACTGTGACACTATACATTCTCCTTTATTTACAGCCCATCAATGTAAAAATTATGGAGAAGCAGCCTGGGGGAGACCTTATCACTCTCTACAACTGCCTGAAAGGATATTGTAATAATGTGGATGTTGTCCTCTTCTCCCAGGTAATTAGCAATAGGACAGGAGATAGTAGCCTTGAGCTGAGCCAGCGTAGGTTTAGGTTTGGTATTAGGAAAAATTTCTGCTCAGAAATAGTGGTAATGTACTGTAACAGGCTGCCCAGGGATGTAGTGATCACTGGAGGTTTTCAAGGAAAAGGTAGATGTTGCACTGAGTGGTCTAGAGTTTTCATGGGCATGGATGACGGTTGAACTAGGTGATCTTATTGGTCTTTTCAACCTTAATGATTCTATGATTATATGATCATTGAGAATATATCCCTGATTTAACCTGTGCATCAGACAAGGTTAGGCAAATGATATTTTTGTATAACAACGTAAGCGCAACAAGTTGATCTGCTGTCTTTAAAAAGCAAATACACAGTAAATAAAAGCAAGCAAACAAAAAACCTAACAAATGAACCAAAAGAAAAAAAAAAACAAAAAAACAAAGCAAGAAAATGCAAGAAGTCTAGAAAATACTTTAAATTCTTGTACTTTATTCCCAAACATGCTACTTTTTGGAATATGCAAGTCAATAAATTCGCTCTCTGCAAACTGCTCAGCTACGTAGTCATGTAACTATGAAAACATTTGTAAGGCTTAACTAAACTAGGTTATTCTGTGACCTGTATGTATTCAAAATTGTAACTGCATGCATACAAATTTTGATGGAGGCCATTCAAGTTCTACGTGAAAAAGAGTACATGAAAGCTTAATCATGACATGATCAAAACATCTGATATTTCATAGAATCATAGAATCATAGAATCATAGAATCA
>JAOWBP010001760.1:80901867-80915454 GCA_028571105.1 Tragopan temminckii
GTCTAACCTAAACCTCCTCTGGTACAACTTGTGGCCATTTCCCTGGGTCCTGTTTGTTGCCTGGGAGAAGAGGCCAAACTCCTCTTCATCACAGTCTCCCTTCAGGAATTTGTAGAGTGATAGATTTGCATCTATGAACTATGGAGAAAATATTTTATAGCAGTTTAGATCTGACTAATGTCTAAATGTAAGCTCACTGTTACTTTTTTAGTTATCTAAATCCTTATTTTGTCAATCCTGGTTTCACCTATCTGTCTTTTTGGATCTCTGGATAAATCCTTGAGAATTCTATATCAATTTTTAAAACCTTGTCTATTCATTATGAAAGGAAGAAAAGACAAAAATTAATTGTAAGTAATTAAATTCCAATACCTCTTTCAATTACAGAGTCATCAAGGAGAATAAAGGTAATTTCAATTCTTTCACTTTAATATATATCACAATTCGGAAACAGGAGTGCTGTGAATATTTAAGGTTTTTAATTCTTATGGTAGTGGTTTGGTTTTTTTGTCATTATCGCATTGTTTTTAATAAAAATATTAAGATAGTATAAGGAGGAAAGACATCCTAATGAGCATTATAATATTTCCTGTAGATATGTCAGCTCCCACAGCAAAAGAACAGTAAGAAAGCTGGAACAGCTAGGACTGTTGTGCTGTAATGGATGTCAGCACTCAAGTTCTAGTAGCTTATCAAGGTTTAAAAAAAACTGCTAAAATCTCTGAGGTGCAGGAACACTTCCCTGTGCACACATATAAACTAGAATATGGTCTTTCCAGCCTTTCACACACTTCAGAAGTGAACTCCATCTGGCTATTCCCAGTTGTTGATCCTTGACATTTCAGTGATGGGTCACCAGTTCAACAGTTTGCTTAACTGCAGTTAGTTTCAAATGCTTTGAAAACAGAGTTTAGCTTTTACAGCCATTTCTGGCAAGGTCAGTTTTCTCAAATGTTGATTTTTAACTCATCTAAATATATAAATGTCTGGTTTCCAGGTAATTGGTACCTGACTCATAGTTCTATACAAAGACATTCCCTTGAAAAGAACTGCAGGAAACGGGCACATCAGGGATGATTGCTTTGCAATGGGCTTGAACTCTCAGCTCCACTCTTCTTCAAGATTCAGAAGTAAAGAGGAAGTCCCAAGGATGTAGGAATGAAAAGTCAGTGCCCACCAGTCACATAGCAGAAGCCCGCTTCTCATGCCCTTATCCACACCTAAAGAGTAACCCCTGACATACATGTGAGTGCTGTACTATGAGCATGTAGATCAAAAGCTATTCCTGTGTAGAGCTAGCAAAGGATCGAGACTTAATTCATTTTTAGGAATTCTTTGATATTAAAGATGGCGGGAGTAAAACAGTAATATTGGAAATGCAGCTGCTTTGTAATTGCTATAGCAGTAATTACTGTTCTTCCAGAAGGATGGTTTTGGTCAAGATATTAAGTATCATATATCAACTGTAACTAATCAGTAATCTCAGCACATCTTCCTTCAAACTCATCCTACTGATATGTGAGGTAGACATCACTGTCATTGGCAAGTGCTCAATTTGTGCATAACACAGTAGGATTACCATTCTCTACCTTGCACTTTATTTGCACAAGACTTTAGAGGGAAAAAAAAAAATCTATAATTAACTAGCTTACTTCAGTCCTAAAAGCAGCCCAGACTGTAGTTTTCACTGCTCTAACCCATCAGGAATGAAGGGGAATACCTTTTCTGCAATTGTATCTCAGGAAGAAATGACATTGGAAAAGCATGTTGTAAGACAGGTCACTGATATGGACTTGTAATATGGGCAACCTATTAAATTGACAACAATCTTAGACCTGTATTGACAGTGCCTAATATTGAGCTTTTGTCTGAGCTGTTTCTTCCACAAGAAGAAAAGTATGACAAAATATGCAAGCAATATTTTTAATTAATATTGTATTTCCCATGTCCCTAACAGTTCATCTTCTACTCTGTCCATATTTCAAAATGCCAGCCAAGTTTAAACTTGATTAATAATCACTAAAATACTAATAAGTAATTTGCTTTAAAAACATAACTGAGAAGACTGGTTTGTGGGTGGTTTTTTTGTTTGTTTGTTTGTTTGTTTGTTTTGGTTTTGGTTTTTTGTTTTTTTTTTTTGGAGGGGGGGGCAGAAAGCATACATAAGTTGAAAACATAAGCAAGTGTATATAAATATTGGCAGAAACCTTTGATTCATTCAGATTAAACTTTCACAGCCAGAAATATATTACAGCAAAATAAAAATAAAAAAAACATATTCAATTGATTGCATTCATAACTAACAGGGAAATACATGCAAATCTGAATCTGAATATTAAAAATAAATAAGTAAATGAAACCTCTGTAAATAAAGAATATTTGCATGCAATTCACTGACTGACATTCAGTCTGCACAATTTAACAGTAAAATTGCAGTAGGATTATTGGATCGTGGGTTTCCAGTCTAAAAACCTAACTACAAAACAAATGACTTACATGCTGTGCTTACATTCAGGTAATAGACAGAAATGGCTTCTCGCTCAGGGGTTTCCACTCCAACTGATTGCAAAGCTAGCTGGTGGTCATGACTCTCTTCCAATTGTGTAGCATCTGGTTTGTTCTTTTTCCTACTGAAATGATTTTTCTGACACGTTCAAATAAACATTGTTTGCTCTTTGCCCACTCACTGTTAAGAAGTCTGACCTTATTTTTCCCTCCTGAAGGTGCATACATATGCTAGCCACAAAAGCTCCTGAGCTGCTGCTGATTTAAGGGTTGACACCAAATGGGTTGATAAGACCTCAGAATATCAACTCCCTTCATAACTACTTAGCCAAGGTGAAGGGCTAAATGTTTTCAAAACTGCTTGAGATATGCATTGAGACAACATGCTATGCATTCCGCAATGAACACCGATGTTTTGAAGTGCTGGTAATCTAAACCTGGTAACAATATTTTCCCTAGCAGCCCTCACAGTCAATAAGGAGAGTCTGAGTACTGCACCCTGAGTACCTCACAGTCATCTCCAGTACTCTGTTAATGTTATTTCTTCCTGAATATTAATATTCTATTAATTGATG
This sequence comes from Tragopan temminckii, assembly GCA_028571105.1. Lineage (NCBI taxonomy): Eukaryota > Metazoa > Chordata > Aves > Galliformes > Phasianidae > Tragopan > Tragopan temminckii. The sequence goes on from JAOWBP010001760.1 coordinate 80,904,948, forward strand.
CATTATTTCATGATATATCCATACAGAGAGATTATAGCATTAAAGGTCATTGAAAATAGTTATGAAAATAGTATGAAATTAATAGTGTGTTTTCATCCTCACTCCCACAACGTCACTGATGCTTCAAGTAATCAAATTATTATGTGAGAACTACATCTTTTAACACTTAATTGTGACAGCCGTTTTATTATTTGGCATTAAATCACAAAGATTTCATTCCAACAGTAAGGGCCTCTGTAATTTTCTAGAAAATGCAACACCTATGAAATTGAATGTACTGAGTACAACAATACAGTGACAGATTTTGGCCTTAGTGGATAATTTTGAGTCTCTGGATCCTTTGTAATTTTGTACTCTCAGAAATTAGATTGTTAAGCTTTGACCAGCCAGCTGGTTGTCCTGAGCTGTTGAACTATATGTCTTAAAAAGGGAAACTGTAAGCTCATAGTGAGCTATGGAGTTGTAGGCCAACAGAGCCATCCTAGTGGGAGAGAGAAAGCAATATTAATTTTGGAAATTACTCCATTCCTACAACAAAACTAATCTCAAGAGAGCTGCCAGAACAATCAAAAATACATTCATGCTGTCAGGGTGTTAGGATGGATTTAAGTAATCCTGAACTCCTCTGCAGCAGTTCACACAACGCGTTACAAAGACAGAATTCAGAGCATAGCTGCACAATAATAAATGTCATGGAAAAATACACAGATCTACAGGGAAGAAAGAAAAAAAAAAAAAAAAGAAAGAAGAAAGAAAAAAAGAAGAAGAGAGAGCCGGAAAGATTATTATGAGACAAACATGACTAGAGAAGACAAAATAGCTTTATGCAAGCAATTATATTCATGTGAAGAGGCCAGGACTCAATTATTCATATTAACTAAAGTAAGGAATGAACAATAAATACAGCATAGAAGAGTTTGGAAAGGAAAAGTGTTTATAAAAGTAGCACTGAAATGAAGATCTCAGTGATAAGCAAAATTATTCCAGGGGTTCTTTTATCAGGAGCTTTCTTTTCACAGAAAGGAGAGTTAAACAACATCCTGCAATTGCAGAAAGAGATTTTATTGGCCATTACAGTGATTTCTTTTTGACATAATAAATTGAATGTTAAATTCAGGTTACTCCTAAAAAAAATAATTGCAACATCATCAAATACTAGGATCTATGATGTACTGAAAAAAAAAGTCAGCTGATTTGTGAAGCTATTTAGAGTGGAAAAGCCCAAAATCATATAAAAAGAAATAGGAGGAACGTGAAAATGTGTGATTTGGTCTGCCTGTATAGGTAACAAGGAAGGACTGATGTAATATTCCTGGATGAGCAGAACAGAGTGTCATCCTGTACTATAAAAATAGGAATAAGGGGAGTCAGTGCTTGAGACTGTCCTCTGAGAGGCCTCTGGACCTGGCTCTCTGCTGGGCTGAAAAGGCTATCTTCTGGGAAGTCTATTAGGTACACTGAATAAAGCATCATACTCTTTCAAAGACACCTACATGCTACGTGGATGCAAACTTGTAGTTTATCTGATCTAAATGATTCAGTAGTGGCCACGTGCCCTTTTTAAGTGTTACAATATCTAGATTTACTTAGAGTATATTTTAAGCCTATGAATAAGTTAATAACTACCCCATATCTCAGCAGGAATGTACATCATGATATTTCCTGACAGTCATCCTTCATGGAATATTACGCAGTGCATTATAAACAAGACTTTTCAGGGAAAACTGACTTTGGAGGAGTCTTAAGAACTTCTCTTCATAATGGAAGGTAGAATCACTAAAATGTTAAAGATTTATAGATGAGTATACGATGGCAACCTCACCTTTTCTAAAATCTCACTTGTCAAAAGTGTTCAAAAGTGATACTCTCTTGTTAGTTCTTAATTTTGGGTTAGCTGGCCTGCTAAAAATGCAATAAATTTCATTAAGGAACTTCATCAAAGTTTTTTTACATGAATAACAATTTGGGAAGGATCCTCAGCTCATTAAAAAAGTGCAATAAATAAATGTATATGTTTGAATCTATTATGTGTTTCTGCTCGCTATTTCAATAAACAGTGGTAATTGTCTTAGGAACTGTGAAAACCTGTGCTAAAAGTTTCATAAAACAATCTACAAGACAGTTATAAATAAACGGAATAGCTATCAGCGGCTAAAATTCGGTAGAACTGAAAAATTCATTCAGTTTCTGGACTTATCTTTGCAGTTCATATGCAATGGCCTATGTAAAAATATGAACACTAGAAAGAATAGCAACCGATAAAACAATGATGTTCTCAGCATTAACTGAGAAAAAAAAAAAAGCTCTTTCAGAAGAATAATATTTTTCAACCGGGAAGTGTAACTTCTACCTTACTTGGAAACATCTGTCAATTTTAACGACAGCAGAACAGTAATGTGGAGTTGTGACCATACTCAAAACAGGATACAAAAAATGTGTAACAAACTCTTAGAGTTGTCCAGAGCACAAATGTAATATTCTCTACAGTATACTTATTACCTATTATGAAAATTATGGATTATGAATTTTTTCCCAATTTGGGAAATCAAAGTGTGCTAGTGGTCAACCTAATATCTTTATAATGATAGAAGTGTTACAGATTTTTCTGTCTGGATCTTTCTCATTCATTTCTTATGTTCCTGGAGTTAATACTCAGCAGAGTCAAGAATCCTGAGGAGTACAAAGACCCTGTACAAAAATTAAAAAAAATAAAAACTGTAAGTAGGCAGCTCATTTTAAGCAAGAACATGGATCTTCATTTCCAGTAGTCCTTTACAATGTGGTGAGGGATTGGACTCTTACTAAATCAGAGAAATCCAACTAAGTCATTTCAAGATAAACACTGATGTAGTGACAGAAATATATTTATACTCACTTTTTCCAAACTCTTCTGAGAAAGTCTTTTCTAGCCCTAATATTAATGGATTAGGTTTGGTCAGGTATTCAAAAATTTTAAAATGAAAAACAAGAAAAACATTTTTGCAAATGCCACAGAAGATATTAATTCAAGAAAAATATTTCAAATACAGACCCAATTTATTATCTTCAAAATCTATTAGAACATAACCTTCAGAGTGCTAGAAATTTTATGCTATACAGAAATTATTTTAACTGTTCAAGTAGTTCCCTCTGGTCTTATTACTGGAATGATAGAGAACAGAGGGAATTTGAAATCAGATTCTATTTTTAGAAGAATACCTAGGATAGAAATTATGCTACACACACACACAGTAGATAAGAATTGCTACCATTACAACTCCTACCTATGGAAAACCAGATAAAGCTCTTTATTCTCTACTTTCACACAAGATATGTGTAATGAATATACTGCCTACCTATATACACTGTAAGGACTACACCATGAGTTTGAGATCCTTTAGTCATCTAGCAGCCACATGGGGGAAGGTGGTAAGGGGGGTAAAAAAATAAAAATTTCTATCTTCTGGAAAATGCTAGACAACTTTGGGTGAGCTGGTTATTCTGCAATTGGTATATTTTCAATTACAGTTTCAATTTCTAGACCTACCTTTGCTCTTCACGTGGAATAACTCGTAGGATTGGAAACAGCTAGAATGCAGGCCCAGAAATAAGTACTTTTATTTACTCCAGACCCACATATTCACAACACATGCCAGGGAGATAGGCTGATCCAAATTCTGCACCAAAAGTTTTCAAAAGCCAACCATGCCTTCTAGATCAGCCTGTAACCTGTATCATGTATAGCCTGTTCACATACTCATGCTGAGATCTTGGAAAGAACAGGTCCTGTTATTATCACATCTTTTCAACAACTAGTGCAAGGCAAAAAAGATGCAGCTCCTAAACCACTCTCACAACCAAGTGTTTCACAATAGTATGCCCCTCATCATCTCTGTGAGAGACAATAGACAGTGCAAGACGAATGGAAAGCTCCAGCTTTTCATCCTTGTCCATCTCAGTAGGTGAAGAATTGTTAATTCTGTGGCAATCCTTATCACTGAACTAAAAACGGAGACTGCAGCAGAATTTAGCAGAATATGAGCCAGTTTCATGCTTAAAAACAACTAAGGGAGCAATGTGGGGAGAGTCTGGGGGGAGTGGGGAAAAGAGCAGAAATAAAACTGAATTTCATTTGAAACAAATTTTAAAAATTTAAAAAGAAACCCGGTAAGCATCCAGTGAGGTTCATAGTCACTTACAGATTGACATTCTTCTCTTTCTTTTTTAACATATGCTTCCTGTTATCAAACAACTACCAGTTCAGCACCATTCTCAAAGCATTAGGGTTGCAAATGCTTTTTGCAGTGATACTTTCTCTACAAAATGATTACCTGTACACAAATTATGATTCTTGCAAATACCTGTATATTTTCCAAAAAGTCATCTGCGTGATACCATCTACAAAATGTCAAAACTTTACCTGATAAACTGCTAAGAAAGACTTTCTAAACAGGCTTGCAACCCATAGCCTTTAGTTGTTTGTGACCAAAGATTGTTTTTTGAGTCAGAGTTGGGTGATATTGACTCACTTTTACAAAGAGAATTGCTGCTGAATGGCAGTAGATTAGGTAAGGTAAAGTTATGCAAGATGAGAAAAGTAAAATCACAAAAATATTGTTGAGATATTGATGGCTATCAAATCAATTATTCAAAATACTTTCATGAAAAGATATAAAATGTTAGGAAATAAAAGAATGGTAAACCACAAGAAAAAGCAAGGATGTCCCGAAGAACAATGAAAGTTGATTCTTTCATTATTGCCTGTCTGATGACTGCTGGCTAACAGAGACTTATCAGGTATTTCAGGAACTTGTAAAATCCTATCTATCTATTATTAATGAAGAGAAACTTATTGTGCACTAGCAAGTGGTCAAATCCTCCTTTGAGAGTGTCTTTCTACATGATGTAAGATGCACAAACAAAAGAGACCGAATAGAGGAAATGCATGAATAACTATCTAGCAGGCAGAGGGCATAATTTCAGCATGACCTTTCTTCTCGGCCTGAGCTCGGAAGCAAGCAAAAGGGGCTGAGGGGACTGATGTATTTATTCAGTAACAATCAAGACAAAGAAATCTATTCCCAACTTGAAGTCAGTGCCAAGCCAGCACTTCTTCCTGCTTAGTCCAGAGAGTTTCACTGCACACCTTCCAAGCCCAGACCAGTTTCCCGAAGCTCTTTGCAACTTCCTGCTGTGGTAGGTACCCAATATCAATTGAGTTCTATTTTGGAAACCCCAAAGAGGATGACCAATAGATTGAGAATTGCTGCAGGCAATGTGCAGTGTTACTGCCATTCTCAAAACTATATCGTTGACTAGGTCATCCTCCTACGGAATAAAAACAGATCTCAAAAGGACTCTGTCATGACTGAGGATTGTAAATGCTCCACAGTATCGTGTGTTTTTATATAGGCTGTGTAGTTGTGCTAAGATTGGCACCATCCTGGGTTCAAGCATTTTAGTTGCATAAAAATCACCCATGAAATCCAGTCTTAGTTTGGACAGCAATGTTATAACAGACATATCTTTGGTAGGAGATACTGCTCATGAATGTCACTGAACTAGGCTGGATTGCTAGTTTGTTTCTTCATGCATGACTGTGGAAATGTGTTCCCATCCTTCACAGTGGCTTTTTCCAGAACCTAACTATGATTTATCTATCATGAGAGAGGTTTCACTCCTGACACCTGTGATCAACTGAACAAATAAGTGGGATAATGTCCTACATGGATTGCAGAGATCGTTTGGAATAAATATAAACTAAACTGAAACAAGACAAAGGTGTCCACTTAAATGAATTGCTTATTCATTTAAAAGAACAGAATATCTATTTGCAGACAGGACTTCTGCCTTGTTTGGTCTTAAAATACATTTCATAAGCTCTGAATAACAAATTTGCTTAATGTTTTTTCTGCACAGAAACAGCTTTCAAAGTAGACTAAGTCTTTCTATACATGTGTATGCATGTAAGATAATCTTGGAAGGAAGCATTGAAGCATACAACTTGCAGAAGTGTTGTTCCAGTTGTCTTTAGTACAAAAGGCATGAAGTAGGGTATCTGGTCGCTGAATACTCATATTCGCATTTCAGACTGATTTGCTTTTTTTAACAGTATAATTATTTACAGTTGCACTTTTGCCCAAAATGAAGGCAAGTGTAACAGTTGAAGTGTAAATAAATAGCTGAAAAGTTTTCAGTTATTAAAATATACACAGGAAGCTTTTGCTTTCAAACAATTTATTTTGCTCTTGCTGAGGGTGGTGGTTTTGAAGCAGAAGGGAAGTGACAAATGATGCACAATGACAACTGTGGAAACTACTTAGTCAGGTGCAGGGAATTAAAAATATGCTGTAATGACAGTTCTGCAACACAGATTTGTCCAAGCCAATCACCCTGGGGCTTATTCTGATTACAGACAGAAAAGCACTAAGATTATGGGGACTGTATGCTTCCAGATACTTATTTGCTATCATTTGTGAAACTGGGAGATCATTTTAGTTATTGATCCAAATTTTCAGTTCATATTTGAGGATTTTTAATTTTCTTTATGTAATTCTCCCTTATTTTCTCTTCTGTTCTGATCGAGTAATATGTATTTTACTTGCACACCATTATCAGGGTTTGTCCAGGAACACCTGAATTTTTAGGACAATCAGGTTTTCAGGTCAGAGGACTGCCAAGCATTATGTTTGGCGATGACATCTGGGATCTTGCAGAGCTGAGAGTTGTCAGTACAGACCACCAGCTGGCACAGCATTCCTACTAGATATGCTTGAGCATATTGTTACCTGCATTTTTGCTTAAGCTATCTCCTTTGAGTTTTGCTCTTTGGGCAAATTCACTCATGTGTTGCATCATGTTTTCAAATAGAAAGAAGAATTTTAGACACTTGAAGTATAGTTAACAGTCACCCTAGGCTCCCTTTATAGTGATTATGAAGGTGAATCCTCAGAGTACAATTCACCTCGTCTATCTGAAGTATCTAAATGGGATATCTGGCTTCAAATTTGTGATGTTTAGCAGAAAAAGTGGCAGCCAGAGACACTTCTAACAATGATACTAATGTAAGTTTTTAATGAAATAGCCACTGTTCCCTTTTCCCAGTCCCCAGAGTTCCAGTTCCAGAAACAAAATATCTGAGTAATCCATCCTTCCCACCCTTTCACTAATCCATTTGACAGAAACAAAATGGGTTGGTGATTCCTTAATGTCTCAGGACAAATCAGAAGATAATCAGAGTCTGACATGACAATGGCATTCTATTCCAATTGTATCGAAGGGCAAATTGATTTCAGTGAAGACAGAACTTCAACTTGAAGATCATTACTCCTGAAAATAATAATTAAAAAAAAAAAACATAAATACATTTTCTGTAAATATTAGCACATAATTCAGATTTAAAACAAATAAACAAACAAGCAAGCAAACAAACAAGCACATTCTGTATTTTCTGATGTGGAATCATAGCAAATGAGTATGACATAATATGAACAGCCTAGGAAACATTTTTTCTTGCACATAATTTATATATTTGCATGAAAGTTCTGTGATTAATGCTGAAAAATACAAGCTGAAGATTCCCTCTTCATATAAAGACAACACTGTATTCTTCCAATAGCATATGCAGAAAGTTAATCGGAAAATAATAATATACTTCATTTGTGTTTGCTTTGCTAAAAATGAAATAGTATAACTTAAGTGAAAACAGTACCAAAACTAAGACAGCATATTTCACATTACTCCATTTAAGAAAGAAAAGGTCATAGTCTACTGATTTCTTTTTCTCCAGATGCCCAGAGAAAGGCAGTAGAGTTCCAAAATAAATAGTTGCTAATTCTTCAACATAAAGCAGCAAATTCCAAATAATGAGAGATGGGAAAATGCAGGTTGGTGTACAAAACTGTCAGTGACTGGGGAAAAAATTATGCCACTAATAGGAATCCCTTCTTCATCCAAAAATAATTCCTGTAACATTGAAAAGATTATTAATAATTTTATTTATAGCTATATTGAGGATGTATTTTATTGCAAAATGAATTCAGAATAAATAGTAATGTGACAAATTACACAGCATTTAGAAGAAAAGTAATATCTTATGGTGAGTCTTGCTCCAAATTTCATGTTTTTTCCTTCAAATATCAGATATGTCAATTTCAAAGCATTTTATATTTACTTAAAGATCATGTGGCCACACTGTGTTTTAACTAAAACAGAAAAAAATATCTTTTATATGCAGTGCTTTTCTAGTTGCAAACTTTCCTGTGTTTCTTCATCCACTGTTTTAGGCATTTCATGCTGATGTCCCACTGTGGTGTGATAAGGACTGTGTAATCAAACTACAGAAAATTCATCCTTACAGTTTTGACTGAAGTCTCAGTGTTTCATAAAAATGCTTTATTTCTCCTGCTGGTGAAATTACCCACTTGACTGACATTGAGAACATTGTACTGAAAAAAGAAGAACATTTTTCTTCCCTACTTCGCAAGAAAACTGCAAACCCAGGCACTAGAGTACAGTGAAATTACTCCTTCAATTAATCTCATATTTCAAAAAGTTATCATAAGTCAACATTCATATCCTGTATCAGTTTTCAGTCCAATCATTTTTACAGAAACTTATAAACACGATAATACCAACACTGTTACAACATGTGTGCAAGTGGTAGCAAAAAATCAGTTTGGATCATCCTGGTTGATGGAGAGACTGAGAGGTTGGAATCTTTCTGATAGAAGTGTGTAGAAAAGTAAAAGTTTAGATATTTCCATTAAAAATTAATTGAGCTAAAAACGGTGGAAGATCAAATGAATTAAAATGCAATTTGATTTTATACCAAAAATTTCCTAAGATGTGGGTAAAGAAAAGAGTTAGAAGATCTGAGGATCTGCACAAGAAGTTGAGATCATGTTCCCATTTCCCACATCCCAGAATGTGCAGGGCAGCTGGGGGATCGGGCCCAGCCACCGTGGTTTCATGAAAGTCACGTGCTGCCTAAGCATCATCTCCTTCTATGACTGGGTGATCCACTGGGTGAATGAGGGAAAGGCTGTTGATGTAGTCTGCTCAGTCTTCAGCAAAGCCTTTGAGTCTGTCTCCCACAGCATTATCCTGGTGAAGCTGTCTGCTCATAGATTTGGCAGTTGTGTTCCTTGCTGGGTAAAAAACTGGCTGCATGGCCAGTGAATGTGCGTTAGTTGCACAGAAACACCTCAAACCTATCTGCATAAAGATTCCACTCATGAAAAATTCTTTATGACCTACTATGCATGAACTATGATGGAAACTCTTAAAGAATTGGTACTCTCTATAAGAAAAGATACAGAAGTCCCTTCATCATAGAATTATAAAATCATAGAATGGTTAATGTCGGGAGGGACCATTAAAATCATCTAACCAAACCCTCCTGCTATAGGTAGAGACACCTCCCACCAGACCAGGGTTCTCACAGCCCCATTCAGCCTGACCTTGAAAACTTCCAGGGAGGGGGCATTCACAGTCCCTCTGGGCAACCTGTTCCAGTGTCTCACCACTCTCACTACGAAGAATTACTTCCTAATAACTAGTCTAAAACTACCCTCTTACAGTTTATAACCATGTCCCCTCATCCTTTTGCTATATGCCGTTCTAAAAAGTCCCTCCCCAGCTTTCCTGTAGGCCCCCTTCAGGTAGTGGAAGGCCACTATTAGGTCCCCCCCAGAGCCTTCTCTTCTCCAGACTGAAGAGCCCCAGCTGTATCAGCCTGTCCTTGTAGGGTATGTGCTCCAGACCTCTGATCATCTTCATGGCCCAGAACTGGATGCAGTACTCCAGGTGGGGTCTCATGAGAGCAGAATAGAGGAGTAGAATTACCTCCCTTGAGCTGCTGGTCACATCTGTCTTGATGCAACCTAGGATATGGTTGGCCTTCTGGGCTGCAAGAGCACATTGCTGTCATCATCAAAGGAGAGCTTCAGATCATCTTCCAATTTATGTTTGTTTTTGGCATTATTGTATCATTAACTGCCAACTGTAGAGAAGGAAGTCTCTTTCACTTTCACAACAAAAATGGGATAATTTCAAACCAACATCAAACATTTTGTCAATAAACCACTGGCTTGTAGGTGATGTTTAACTACCTTGGCTCATAAGTATCTCCCTTTAAATTAGTATTTTCATGATGAAACTATATTCCCTAAAGCGCTCTAAAATACATTTTTAACTACTTAATTTACAAAACATTTTACTTTGATTCTCATTTTTTTAAAAGAAAACTCAGCTGAATGGATTACAGGTATCTGGCAATGGACTGAGAAAATAAATGACTGCACATCGTTGTCAAGTTTGACATTTTAACAGGTTGTTAACTGTTAGCACATATCCAGTATCTTTTTTTTTTTAATGTTTGGGAGGCTGCTGTTAACTGGAAACGATATAATTTTTTTGCTTATTGGACAGTATTTTTATACACAAACTTGTAAATAGTGTTTTTGCTTTTGTTGTGGTAAAACATGATGTAATTAACACTAGGCACTGCATGAAATGACTGGTTTGG
>JAOWBP010001760.1:80921832-80935456 GCA_028571105.1 Tragopan temminckii
GGCCTCACCAGTGCCGAGTACAGGGGCAGGATTACATCCCTAGTTCTGCTCACCACAGCATTCCTGATACAAGCCAGAATGCCATTGGCCTTCTTGGCCACCTGGGCACACTGCTGGCTCATGTTCAGCCGACTGTCTATCAGTACATCAAGAATCATCTCCCTCAACCTGCTAGTCACATTTCTCTTGATGCAACTGAGGATACAGCTGGCCTTCTGGGCTGCAACCAACTCAAGTTGAACATTTCATCAGCTGACACCCCTAAATATTTCTCCGGGCTGCTTCTCCACCCAACCTGCATTTGTGCTTGGGATTGCCCCAACCCAGGTGCAAGACCTTGCACTTGGACTTGCTGAACTTCATGAGGTTGGCATGGGCCCACCTCTCACGCCTGTCCAGGTTCTTCTGGACAGCATCCCTTCCCTCTAGCATGTCAGGTGCACTCTTAGCTTGGTGTTGACTGTAAACTTGCTAAGGGTGCACTTGATCCCACTGTCCATGTCACCTACAAAGATGTTAAATAGCACCTGTCCCAGCAATTGTCCCTGAGGAATACCACTTGTCACTGGTCTCCACTTGGACATTGAACTGTTGACCACAACTGAGTGCAGCCATCCAGTCAATTCCTTATCCAGTGAGTGGTCCATCCACGTAATCCATTTTTCTCCAATTTGGTCCCCAGGATGTCATGAGGAACTGTGTTAAATGCTTTGCTTGAGTCCAGGTAAGAGACAACAGTTACTCTTCCTGTATGCACTGATGTTGTAACACCATCATAAAAGGTAACTAAGTTTGTCAGGTGTGACTTGCCCTTGGTGAAGCCATGCTGGTTAACACCAATCACCTCATCTTTATCTTCCATGTGTCTTATTAGGGCCTTCAGGAGAAGTAAGACTGACTGACCGGTGGTTCCCTGGATCTTCTTTTTTCCCCTTATTGAAAATGGGTGTTATGTTTCCCCTTTTCCAGTCACTGGGAACTTCACCGGCCTGCCATGATCTTTCAAATATGAAGGATAGCAACTTGGCAATTTCATCTTTCAGTTCCCTCAGAATACATGGATAGGTCTAGTTGGGTCTCATGTACTTGTGCATCTTCAGGTTCAGGTTCTTTATGTGGTAGGTCTAAAGAGATCTTCAAAGAGATCTTTAAACAGATCTTTAGATATTGTACAATCAAAATCTCTCAAGTTTTTAATGTGGCTTATTAAATTTAGGAAATCTACATAAGCACAAAGAAACTAGGAGGATTATGGAAATTATAGTATTATCTATAGTATTTACTAATGATTCTGTAGTATACATAAACTAGAAACACCTTATATTGCATACAAGTGTATTTCTACCTCTTTTTGCATAACAGTGTGTTCTTTTGTGTGTTGTTGTTGTTGAAAAATACTTTAGACATCTATGAATTTTTTCCTGTCAGCGAAGTAAACACTGTAGAGCTCCAGAGATTTAATTCAAAACCTAAACAAACCTGAGAGTGGGATAAGCTATGGGCAATTCTCATGACTCTTCAGTCTCAACCTGTTGTTCCCAATTCTGGAGAAAACAACCTAGGGGAAAATAAAATATTCAAGGAAGGGGATCTTGGTCATCAACAATCAAGAATGCAAGACTGATACCGGAATAGGAGCAAATAGATGCTGTAGCTTAATGTTTAAATGTACATATAAAAGAGTCCTGAAGACTCTTTTCCTTGACTGTTTAAAATCATATAGTTTGAAAGCTGTGGTATAGGAGTGTTCACGGACTTAGTCAGGAGGACTCTTGGATACTATTGCCCAAACAGCTGAAATAGGTAGGTGTTTACACAGTCAGTTTGTTCAGTGCAGTGGTGATTCTGAACATAATTCAGGTCATATTTGATACTTAAATGTGTTCAGTAATGTAAGGTAGGGATTTATAAATCACTCCCTTATCTGAGACTTACTTAAAACTCTTTTTAACTGCTTTATCATTTTAGGCTTCTTCAAAGTAGTATAATAGTCATCGTCTCACTATCACCTCAGGTATGTTTTTATAAACACAGATCTGGATTCCAACATCCTGCACATCCAATATAATTCAGTACTTGTAATTCAACTAGAATACCATTCTATTTTTATCACAGAAACCATAAAAAATAGAGAAAAGTGGGTTTTGTATCATAGCTTATACACAGAAATTTTTAGATAGCCATTCTATCAGAAAATTTGTCAGTCTGCTTTTACTTCTTCTGAAAACTTGAAATCAAGTTTGCCTAAAGATATATTTTTATGACTCAAAAGCCTTCTGTTTCAGCTGATTTAGGCCTTTATCTTCTATAGTTAGTAAAACAAACTGTCTGGATGTGGATGACAATATTTTTCTGTTAAATCTTCAGCTACTGAAACATTATTTCCCAGGCACTTTGAGGTGCTTTCATGACAATGTTTTACCTTGAAACTCTTCCACAATGCCTGATTTAAATTCTGTGATCATACATATTGTCATCCCAAATAAGTATCTTGGTGCATCTATATGTCTTAAAGGTATCAATGGAACAAAAGAAATAAGATGACATTAGGATTTCTTTTAATCATCTTCATCCCTGAAAGTGACCTGAGATAGGTAAACAGACTACATTTCAAAGAGCCAGATTGTGAATCTGTTTGGCTACATTTTAACATGAAGAGGCATATAACGTTTCACTACAATTTGAAGCACTGGAGAAACAAGCTTGATAATATTACTGCATTCCAACAGTGACACGTGAGGGGGCAGAAGAAAGAAAGTCTATGGAGTACTGATGTACAAAGCCTCCCTGCTCTCAAAACCTCTTCCAGCACAAATGAGTACTGACCTGGAAGCAAAAGTTACTGACTCATTCCTTCCACATTCATCCCCAAGATGACAGACAGACAGTCTCCTTCACTAGTGTACTTAAACTTGTAATACCAGATGGAACATGCTGCAATGTGTGAAATACTGCTGGACACTTGTACTGAAAACTGCCGTTTAGCAGATTTTGATTCAGTTTCAGTGGGATTAACTGTGTGAGCTAGCTGTGCTGTGGTAAGGCATTTTCTATGATCCTGTCTGCTGCAGTTCCAAGGGCTGCTCTGAAAGTAATGCCTACTATTTTATTATGTTGGCCCACGACATCAAAGGAGAATGTTGGTGTTGTGACTGTAGAAGTTGAACCTTCCCACCAGTTTTCCATTACACCTTCTTGCCTTGCAACAGATGACAGCAGAAGGGCAGTCTGACAAAATGGTGTCTGACATGAAGCAAAGGTGTGTCATTTAATTCCTCCACATGGAAAGAATTGTATGCACTGACATTCATCAGCACTTGCTGAACATTTACAGAGATAAAACATTGGATGTGAGCACAGTGTGCTGGTGAGTGGTACATTTAATCAGTTGTGACAAAGACAGTGTGTCAACTCTGCTGGTGCAGATTTTCATGAGCGTAGCATGCAAACTCCTGTTAATAGCTGGTGAAAATGCATAGCTAGCTGTGGTGACTATATTGGAGAATAGTGTTTCGTAGCTCAAACAAATAGTGCTGTTGTGCTCTTTATATCTATTGTACTTTCCGTGGAAATAAATAGAAAGAATTACTTTCAGCATTACTTTCAGAGCAACCAACATATGTTTAGTTTGGAGAATTTATAAAATACTTTCCATAATATTTTTTATTGTGTATGCTATTTTCCCATGCTTCTATTTTCAGCACACTATTATTCTAAATAATGCAACCTCTTCTGTGAGGTTGCATAAGAAAAATATAATATAGTTTTTGGACAAATAGCCATTAATTTTGAGTTAATCATGCTTTCAGTTTTTATGAAAATTTCACAAATACCTGACAACTATCCAAAAAGGTTTTAAATGAATAACAGTCCACAGAGCAAAATAATTTATTTCCAAAACCATATACACAAAAATAATGTTTTTTTCTCCTCTTTGATCAGTTTTCATTTTATAATTAAACACAAACTTAAAACTGGAAAATAGAAAAATTTGCATTTCTAGCACACAGAAGAAATAAGAAAGAGGTGAATCACTGATCACTGTTAAAAAAGACTGCCTGAATGTGTTACTATAATCAGAAAGCAGAACTGATTCATCCACTTCACCTGAATCTCTTGGGTTCAAATAAATGTGAACCTTTTGTCTTTTAATATTACATTAGTAGCAGGACTCATTTTACTGGGAAAATATCAAAACTGATGTAGCCTCTCATTTCAAATGATAATTATTTTTGTTACTAGAAAATATTTACAGTGTGGAAAATATTGCACCATGTTCAATTTACTGGGCTGAAAATGACTTATTTTAGCATATTTTAAGAAAATATGATTTACTGCAGCATTTTAGTGGAAAAGAAGATATTTTGCATTTGAGAGAGAGTATAATCTATGCAAAGGCTGGTAAGGTCTTAAAAGTCACTCTCAGTTGCATGGAAGTTCCTTAATAGGTGAAATATGGGTAAACGAGACCACTGAATACCTAGTTGGACAAATGTATGCAAAATAAATTTTTCTCATGCTGAACAGGAGCTCTCTGTCCCCAGGTATAGGAAGTCAGGAAAGGAAGGCAAAGAGACAGGCATGGCTGAACTGGGACCTGCTGGTCAAACTGGAGAGCAAGAAGAAAATGCACAGGCAGTGGAAGCAGAGATAGGTAACTTGGGAGGAGAGTGGGAATGCTGTTAGGATGTGTAGGGATGGGATCAGGAAAGCCAAAGCCCAATTGGAACTGGATTTGTCAAGAGTCACAAAAAAGAGTAAGAAGGGCTTTTACAGGTGCATCAACTGGAAGAGGAAAATCCAGAAGGGCTTACCCCTGCCTGAGCAATAAAGGCAGGCTGGTAACAACAGACAAGGAGAAGGCTGAGGTTTTCAATAGCTTTTTGCCTCAGTCATCACTATCAACTGCTCTACACACAGCCCTAAAGCAGATGGTTTGGAATGTGGAAAGTGGGAGAGCATTACCCCTCCCACTGTAAATGAAGGTCAAGCTTGTGACAACCTGAGGAACCTAAACATCCATTAGTCTACGGATCCTTATGAAGTGTATCCCAGAGTCCTGAGAGAATTGGCTGACACAGTCTCCAAGTCATTCTCATTGATATTTGAAAAGTCATCGCAGTCAAGTGAAGTCTCTGCAGACTGGAAAAAAGGCAACATCACATCATTTTTAAGAAATGTAGAACGGACAACCTAGGGCAACTACCAACCTGTCAGCCTCATATCTGTGCCAGAGAAGATCATGGAACCAATCCTCCTAGAATCTATGCTAAGACACATGGAAGAGTTATATGCTTGATCTTTTACAAAGATCGATTTTTATGATATTACCTAGATTAGACTGAAATACAGACACGGCCAGAATTGAAGATTGATGTCTAGGTTGAAAATATTTGATGATAGGAAAAGGAGTAACTCTAAAATACGGATAATTCACCTGGACATTCTCTACGTCGTGGCACAGCCAAGTAAATAGACCAAAATATAAAGGATGTAACTGGGGTATAAAATTGAGGTATCAAAGTACAGGACACATTTAAAGATAATGAAGAAGTTGTTTAGCACCTGAAAAAAAAAAAGAAAAAAGAATGCCCTAATTTTCCTCAGACATGAATAACCACCATTCCAGAGTACTATTTCTGTCTAAAATTTGAGATCTCAAGAGGATTCTCATAAGGATTAGAGACTAATGAGTCTGATTTCCATTAACGCTAACATGACAAACTCTATAATAAAGAACGAGAGCATTCATAAACAGATTTTGTTAGGAAAGAATCAGCACAGCTCCAGGAAATATGACTCATTAGCTTGCTTGAAAGCGATGAGCGTGCCGGTGAACACAAGGACAAGGGTTATGTCGTGGAGAAGATATATGTGGATCGTCCGATATTTTTTGACAAATTTACCCACAAAAGTCCAGACAAGAAATAGAAACTGTCATGAGGGTGGAAGAAAGACCTTTCCAATGGCAGAAATCTGCTGAAAGGATAGAAAGCATGAGGTAAGTTTCCCTGAACACCTTTCAGGATAGAGGAAAGCCAAAAGTGAGTCATCCTTGAATACATATATATGGATGAATCTGAGATTTCTGTCCCTGAATATGATTTCAATGAAATCCACCTGTTTGTTATGGCTCAGACTGGAAAATTAGACAGAGAGAAACATCTTGTGAAAATATATTTTTTTTTAAATTCTTTTTCATTTTTCCAACACTACAATAAATGAGAATGCACTCAGGAAACAAATTTAGAAGCACAGTTTCGTTAAAAGAAATCATCAGTAGCTAATGATCTGAACTCACCCCAGGGAAAAAGAATGTTTCAAGTTAATCCTCTAATATATGACACAAATTCTGTAACAACACCTACAGAAAAGGCTGATTTGAGAGATACGTTGTACTTGGTAGATATAATTTTAAATTAATCATCCTCTGTTTTGAATTACAGAGATCTGGAATTGCTGTTTGCATTCTAAAAATAAGTATGTTTAAGTAATGCAGTGCCAAAACTTGTTACTCACTAATCATTTTCAGAGACATATAGATCTTGCTAAAATGAATATAAAAAATAGACAAAAGCTGAAAATAAATATATATAAATAAACTATTGATTATGTTCTCCATTTCTTCTATTAGAGGATTTAGCTAATTATCATCCCAAAAATGATCACAAGGAGAATAGTAAAGACATTAATCACAGCCTGAAAAGTAGAACGTCACTGTGCGTCCTTATATATGTTAAAAGTATAAATATCTATTATTTCAATGATAATTGTATCTATATAAGCTAAACTTACACTTTGGAAAATCTTATCAAAATTCTTCTAGCTCTCCCAGACTTGATCACCTCACATGCACATGATTTACTGCAATCCTAAAATGTTTGTCCTCCTCTTGTGTGTGCTGGTACTCCCAGAATGACGCACCCCAGGATGACCCATAGCATAGAACTGTTGGGAACAAAGGAAAAAGCATGGAATCCCTTTTGGAGGATAAAGACAAACTGCTTAAAATATATCTTAGCTCTGAAGATAGTGAATTAAATTGTGAAGGTGGCTTTAAATGTACTGTACAGATTATTTCTCTTCTGAAATTCAGTTCAAAGAACATGAAAGGATGTGCACATGAATGATGAAACATTTACCCACTGGGAATGTTTCTTGCTTGTTAAACTTTCATTTTCTTCATTTTCAGTTCCATGGAGTCAACATTTATAATACCTCACTCTCTACTAGCAGTTCCTTCCAACGTAAATGACTTATTAATTTCAGTTGTAACAGAGAAATAATACAGATACTGTCTGTGCATTTGCATACTTTTTGTATTTGGATTTATCTTTGCTCAGGCTTATACTACTATCTGTTAAATGGTTAATTTAATTTGTTGCATGGGAGTTTGCTGCTTTCAGTTCAGCTTAGGGTGGCTGCCTTGCCTATTGACTGTTGTTCTGCTAGACTGAATTTAAAGACATCTTGAAAGAGTGTTCTTGTACTAATGTTTCCAACTTCTCCTTTAGGGTCTCTGTAATTATTGTTTTGTAATTTAACAGAATGCAGTTGTGCACAACAGATAAATAAAAAACAAACAACTAAAATCCACTTGAAAATATACTCAATCAGCCTTGAGGACTTACTATTTAGTACTCATAGTTTCAGGTCACAAAATCTAAACTTCTATACTTTTTCAACTCATTTAACTGAATAAAGTGAATCAATTGAAATAAGCTTCACAATCACCTCCATAATAAGTGCAGATCAATCTGACATGTTGATAATTTAGGATCCAAATAGTGCAGAAGTTGCACTTTACATTTAAGATCAATACCCTCAAGATAGAGATAAGATATTAATACATAGCAAGCCAGTGAATCTTAAAGTCGTTGTATTTCAGAAATAGGAGGGGACATAATCTTAATGGAAGGTGCATATATTTCTTTTTATACACTTGTACTATAAAATTGGTAGTAGCATTCCTGGGTCTGTATCAAATTCTCCAAGGACGTGATCTTTCTGTAGCTGTGAGAGAATAGGTAGAAAAGTCTTTAAGTCTCATTACAGTTTGTTGTAGCCTTTGGTAGTGAATATGGTGTTTCATGAAGTGCTCCCCTGACAAATCTCATTATAAAGTTCTCCATTCACTAATCCAGCTACCCTACTACTTGGAAGCTTGTACTTTACTAAGATTTTGAGAAATAATGTTGAATTCTTTTCCATTCTTACAAGCTATTTTAAAATAGCAGTAACAGATTTTTAAAAACTAATTATAAATAAGGTGTTAAATGTTTAATTACCTTTTTAAATACCCTTTGTATGTATGCTACTAACTAGCATTTAACAGAAATGAAATAATATAGTGATATCTGAATCCAAAATCTCTTGCTAGGGTAGATTTATGAGGGGAGAAAGCTAACATTATCCATAGTCTCCTTCCCTAGCTATGGGCTGGGCACAACAGTGCTACTTGGACTAGAAATGGTGTACATGCCCGGCTTAAGTGGCTGTAAAAACACATCAGCAGAACAGCCAGACCAGGCCTATGTTGAAGACGGACCCAACCACCATCACTTCTACTCCACACTTTGAAAGTCTGTAATAGAGAGAATTTAAAGATGCATGTAAAGTCCATTGCGTAAATGCCCCAACTAACCACTGAAACTAAAGTACTTGCAAGCTGTGGACTACAACATTCAGGTTGAATTCAGAACTTGCATTCAGAATAACTTACTGCAGATCTTAGTAGCTCAGGTGCAATGCAGAGAGCTGAGCTTCAGCATAGAGAGTGCATACAGAGGAGGGCTGCAAAAATGATTCAAAGGATGGAACACTTTCTCTATGAAAACAAGCTGAGAGAGAGTGGGGCTGTTCAGCCTGGAGAAGAGAAGGTTCCAAGGAGACATAAGAGCAGTCTTTTAGTATCTAAAAGGGGGCTGTATGAAAGAAATAGGCAGACTCATTTGCAGGGTCTGCTGAGATAAGACCAGGGGAAATGACTTCAAACAAAAAGAGAAGATTTAGACTGGATATAAGGATTTCTACAATAAGGGTGGTGAGACAGTGGAACAGGTTGCACAGAGATATGATGAATGCCCCTTCCTTGGGGACAAGTAAAGTTCAGGTTGGACAGGGCACTGAGCAACCTGATCTACCTGCGAGCATCCCTCTTCATTTCAGACTACATAGCCTTTAATGCTCTCTTCCAACTCAAACAGTTCTATGATTCTTTAAGTATGTGTGTCTAGAGATAGCTGGAAGAGAACTCAGAAAACCATTCATTTGTTTAAGTTCCAAAGTATCACTTTGATAAAATAGATTTGATTTCAAATATCTTTATATGCTTTTAGTGAAATTGTGCCAAAAAAAGTACATTAAACATCTTTGAAGTCACCTCTTTCAAATTGTAACAAAAGCACATAGAAGAAGCTCAGAAATATTCATTTTCCTAAAGGTGATATATTTGGATACATGGTTGATTCCTATTTCAGCTAAATAAGTGGAACAATTAGAGAACACTATTTCTGAACATTGAGGAAAAGAGAAACTGAAAAAAACAACAAATCAAAATGATCCCATAAAGTGCAATAACCTCACATGCTCACTGTGTCTAATAATGTAAACAACATTGAAATTGATGCCAAACATTTTTGAATGGCTTGTGCACTACAAAGAAAAATGAAAACCAGACAGAATAAATTGCGTACTCTTAAAAATGATAAAAAGCTGCTATCAGGTAAATGAAAGAAGTTGATACACCATTAAATTTACTTTACAAACTCATTTATGTCATAATACCAATGTAGCTGGCTGTGCTCCAGGCACTGGGAAAGTGGGCACGTTGCCACAGTTATTTTTTTCCACAAACAATACATCCTGTCTGCTGTCTGCAATATAATTTATCAGTGTCTTTCACAGAGCTTTGACTATAATCTTTAATACTCACTTGGTTCAGTCACAGCCCACTATAAAGATGTATGTCACCTCATTTAGCAGGATTTCAGTGAAGTGTGTACATATATTTCTATGGGGAAACAATCTCACTGTATTCTACTAGGTCAGACAGCAGCAGATCCTTTGATCTCTGAACTCCCATGAATGATTCTGCACACAATCTCCATTTATATTCATCCCAGAACATACACTTTAAGACTGGCAACCTTACTCAAATCCGAAGACATACTCTGAGGATGAATTTTTAATACCAGATGTATTAGAATTTTTAAAGCTCTGATCTTCTGAATCTTTGAGCACAATGAGTATTCAGGAGTATTGTGAATAAGATAAGATATAAAGGCACTATCATGGCTCAAAGAAGCCAATATAAACCAATTATTTCTCTAGCTGCAACTAAGGGACCAATTAGCAGTAGCTGGTGCTGCCCAGTAAAAAAGGAATAGCAGTCAGAAGGGTCCGGAAGTGTTTCAGAGAAGGGCCTCAGCTAATATATGTAATTTTGGGGATTCTTTTAAAAAAGTATGATAGACAACACAAAAATAAATGATATCTATTAGCAGACAAAGGTAGGAGCAACGCAATGAAGAAGAAAGAGCAGATGCTTGTATGCTATTGACTTCTATGTCTCTTATCTATGAGGGAGGAAGAACTGGTCTTTAAATGTAAAGGATAAGAAGTGTCAAACTTCTTTGCTTAGAAGGGCTGAGGAACAGGAATCAGGCCCAGCAGACATTACACTTTGTTTATAGTTTCTATTACCACTTTGATTTCCCTGTTTCTCTGCCTTTTGAACTGGCTGGAATAACTCTGTCATGTTTCTTCAAAAGAAAGCTAAAATGGATCATGCTCCTGCAGCTTTGAAGTACTCCCTCTGTAATCTACTATCACACTGACCAACTGGGCTGAATGATTTAAAAGTTTCATAAGGTTAAGTCAGCACAAAGAACTGATGAACAGAGTGAGATCCTCTCCCCAAATGGCAGGGTCAGGGAAATTGACACAGTCAGTTCTGTGTCATTGTTTGTCTTTAATGCAAATATATTTCAAATACATTTTCAAAGAGTTAATTGGATTTTTCATTTATTTATTTATTTATTTATTTATTTATTTATTTATTTATTTATTGAGATGCATCCACAGGATTAGGAACTTTCTTCTCCCTCCATTTTTCTGTAAATGAAATGTTAAGGGTCTATTTTTCTAATTCTCTGTATGGGAAATCAGAGATGGTAAATAAAATAATAATCTAGTCTAATTAATCTATTCATATAATCTCATGTCTGTGTTCCTTGGGATATCTTTGATTTTAGACAGCAAGTCTGAAGTGAAGAAACACATAAGAATCCCTGTTATTTAAAGGTGATCAAATGTTTACTAAAATACTGTGTGTCTTCAGAGGGTAGACATATGTCTTATATTTTCTTGCTTTAACTTCTGTGTCAGAATAGGCCAAAAAGGTCCAACTGTCATGAGAATAACTGTGACTTTAGTTCTAATGCTGCATGCAGTATGAAATTATCTACGAGTTCTTGTAATAGAAGAATAAAATTCTGGACAGGAAAGCTATCTACCGTATTTTAGACTGTTGACATCAAGCTGTTTCTCATACAAATTTATTAAAAGCCAATGTCAAAAATATCCTTAATACTGACTGTTAAAATCATGAGACTTTCAAAATGTAAAAATTTCTACTTGATTTTTAGATTCTACTGTATTAATTTCTTCCTTAATTCTCCTAGCACTTCATTGTCTGCCACGTGCTCTGCATTGTGTAGTGGTACAACCCCTGCCTTTCATGAACCCATGCTGGTTAAGTCTGATTCCCCCCTTGTCCCACACATGCCTTTTGATCTCCCTGATCTGCTCCAGAACCTTTCCTGGAGCTGAGGTCAGACAGACAGGTCTGTTGTTCCCCAGATTCTCTTTATGATCCTTCTTGTAGATGGGAGTCACCTTGGCAAGTCTCCAGTCTTCTGGGAGCTCTCTGGTTGACCAGGGAAGCTAGTAGATGATGGAAAGTAATTTGGCAATCACCTCCCCCAGCACCCCCTGGTGGATCCCATCCAGCCCCATGGACTTGTGGCAGTGCAGGTGGAGTAGTAGGTCTCTAAGTGTTTCCAACAGCGGGGAGTTTATTCTTCTCCCAATGCCAGACTTCCAGGTCAAGGGGGTAGAGTATCCCAAGGATAACTGGTCTGAATTTTAAAGACAGTTGTAAAGAAAACATGAGTACCTCAGCGTTTTCCTTATCCTCAGTGGTCACATTCCCCTCTGCATTCAGTAAAGGATGGAGATTCTACTTAGCCCTCCTCTTGCTGTTAACATATTTGCTCTCTTTTATCCCACTGGGCAAGTTGAGTTCAAGCTGGGCTTTTGCCTTTCTAATTTTCTCCCTGCACATCCTAACAACTTCTTTTTACTTTCCCCAAATTAACCATCCCTTCTTTCACAGGAGGGAGATTCTCTTTTACCCCTGTAACCTCAGTAAAAGCTCTGTGTTTATTCACACTAGTCTTCTTCCCCATTGGCTTGTCTTGTGGCACAGGAAGACAGCCTATTCCTGTCACTTTAAGACTTCCTTCTCAGGGAGCAACCAGTCTTCCTGGACCCCCTTACCCTTCAGGACTGAATCCCAAGGAACCATTCCTACCAGAGTCCTGAACAGATCAAAGTCCGCCCTCCAGAAGTCCAAAGTAACTGTTTTGCTGCCCCTCCATGTATATGCTGACATAAGGAGTGTAGGAAAATGTGCAGGTATCAGCCAGTATTTGAGTCATTATCATGGTCCACAAAAGCACCTCTATTAAGTGCACAGAAAATATGAAACAGCCACATGCCTTTTACGTCTTTGAAAATACTGGTACAATTTGCATTCCTTGATAGTGACATATACTTGAAATGTCTGAAAATAGATATTGACATTGAAGCAACTCTATTAACCATTTTAATTGTGACTGTTGAAATCACATTATTCATAACATAGTTGCAAAGTATTTTTACCTGTTTGGCATTCTGTAATCATAACTGTTGTATTTAAATACATTAATCATATAGAAGATTCCTCTACCATGTAGTGGAGTAACATATTCCCATTTTTATGAAAAAAAAGGACAATTATGTTTGGTGCTGTTAAAAAAACTGAAAAGTATTCTTTTTGTGTTGTAAATTTCCCCAAGATAAATTTATAAGATATTGATCTTAATTACAGTAGTATTTTAGTAATGCTGTAAGGGTAAGATAATGATGAGGGCATGAGTCATGCTGAAAAGACCTACAGCTTAAATTAAAGTTGATTAGCTTTAACTTATATATATTTCTCAAACTTTTAAACTACAAAGGGCCTCTCTGTACACAGTATTCTGCTTAAGGCTGATTGAATTTGCCAGAATCTACTTTAATGTAGAATACAAGTTTTCTGAGATGTAGAATGGTAGAGATTAATCAAAGTTGTAGCCATACTTTTACAGTTCTTTCAAAAAATGGATCTCAGCCTGGAAAAACCACGTGTATCAAGAGGTGAAAAAGCTGAAGAATGAACAGACATCAGGTCTCATATCTTCAAAGAGTAATCTTACACGCACACAAAAAAAAAAAAAGAGGAAGGAAGGAAAGGAAAGGAAAGGAAAGGAAAGGAAAGGAAAGGAAAGGAAAGGAAAGGAAAGGAAAGGAAAGGAAAGGA
>JAOWBP010001760.1:80941072-80952261 GCA_028571105.1 Tragopan temminckii
AAAGAAAAGAAAAAGAGATGGAGAATATATGAAGGGTAAAATTCAGTACTATTGTTTAAATGCAAGTTAATGCATGTTTCCATTCTTATATATTCACAGGTTTTGTACATTAGTCTGAAGAAATACAGCATGTTCAGATAGCAGAGTTGAAAGAGAAAATTAACTTACCAAGTGTTAGCATCTAGTGTCGTTTCAGTGTCGTACAACATGAAAAATATGTGCATGCAACTCTCAGATAAGACATATGACCTACAGAAAAACCTTCCTAAGTGCCAAACGGCTCCACAGTACTTACAGATCAAGGTGCTTGTGTATATGGCATATGGTGCTTGTGTACCACAAGTCAAGCCCTTAATGGCTGGTACTCTGCTTCAGTCCCAGTACAGGCAACTCAATTAAAAACATGTGTTTAAAATGTTAATCATGATACTACTAAGAAACCCAGTTCCTATGTTTTTAAGGGTGTATTCTTAGACATCATTAGTAAAAGTTTGTGCTATAATATATTCCATGCTAATCCCAACTCAGTTTGGAGCTGCGGTGTTTTGCCTCAGCAAACAGCCAAACACCAACCAGCCCCTCACCCCTCTCAAAAGAACAAGGGGACAAAAGAGGATGAGAAAGTTTGGAGGATGAGAAAGTTTGGAGGATGAGGTAAACACAGGGAGATTTCTTAACAGCTACATTCGCAGGCAAAACAGCTTGAGGAAAATTAATGTAATTAATTGTCAATTAAAACAAATTGGGTTGTGTAAAACATAAACATTAAAAATACGCCTTTTCTTACTCCTCTCTCAGGCTGAGTTTCACTTGTTCTCTCCCAACTCTTCTGCTCTATCCCAAGTAGTCTTCTCATAAATTGTAATGAGAGAAGACCAGATTTTTCATAGATACTAACAGAGGAAATCTTTGTAACAGTGCATAAGCTGTTTTGTAAAAAAGTCAGAAGTGAATTCTTACCTTTGTTTGGGTTCAGGCCAATCTTTCTCATCAGCTCGTATATATCATATCTCCATTACTTATATGTTGGAATGAAAGCAGGATCATTACAGACAATCTTTCATTTCTTACCAGCAAAAGTTGTGTTGTTTAAGTATAAGGGCAAATGTTTTATCTTATCTACTTGTACTGCATGTCTTGAAGTCACCCGCCACTAATGTTAGGATTATGGAAAATTCTCTTTTAAATTACAGAGGGAATTAGGAGTTTCCAGGGACTTAACTAATCCCATCTTCAAATGGGAATCTAAAACAGCTTATATGAACTTCATTCTGAGAGTGACCAAGTCAGATTCAGCTATCAAAGCAAGGGCACCTAATGCTGTCTGAAATACCCTATCTGGCCTCCAATTACTGTTCCACAAAGGCTTAAGCATCCTAAGGACTCTTTCATATTAGCCATGCACACATGGATGTCTTATATACACTGTGATTATTCAAAAATGCACCAATTGCATCCAGACTGTGGTCAATGACTACAAAACTCCTTCATTACAAGATGAAAGCACTAAAAATCTCCAGTAACTCTACTGACCGCATTTTTCTTGCCCGTAATTGGACTGTATAAAACCAGCATTCCACAGCTGCGTATAAGCCAACATCTTAATTTTGGCTTTCTATAAACAGTTGTATCTCACTCCTAAACTAAGTGACATAAATTTGCTTTTGATTGTATATACATATATACTAGATGTTATACATATATTACATATGTGTGTATATATATATTATATATGTATATATATACATTAGAAAATTAAGCAACTACATACTTGTCGTAACAGGAATATAATTGCCTACACTCTACGCTTTTTAGAACTGTAGACAAGGACAAAACTCCCAGAATATTTCTATCTATGATTTGCTTTCTAGTCTGGTTCAGATACAATCCCCAGTATTCCCAGTGAGCAGTCTGGAAGGGGTTACCCAGAACTGAGGTCTGAAATATTTTATTAGTGTGGATGAAGCCAGACTGTGCATCAAATGCAGAGAACATACTGGCAAAATTCTTGCTTTGAAAGGCATAGCCAGAACATGCCACAGTTAAGTAACTACAGATCTCCCTAATGAAAAAGCAATTTACAGTTTACAAGTTAAATGTAAGAAAACATGAAATTATGTCTTTCTTCATTAACCACACTTTCCTACAACCACACAGATGACAGCTCGGGTAGCATCCACTTTTGAACACACAGAAACCATCCTTAGGTTACTCTGAATGCACATGTGCACCTTTCTCTACGTGTTACGTGTATAATAAATTTGGTATGATGACATCAGTTGACCAGAGTCCATCTTACTCTGTCTTTTCAGCTTCATCCCACATTGAGGCACCCACTTACTACAGCTTTCTTTTGGAAAAAATAACCAAGGCATTTAAATCAGGCTCCATGGGATGAGTAGATCTGTTGACTCTGGCTCCTGTCTTTTAAATGTGCAGCAAAGTGCTATCAACTTATTGATATCACGTAATCTACTGAGTTTCCAGGGATTCTTTTCATGTTTCTTTTCTATATCTCTGTGCAAAGGAAATAATAGAGAAA
This sequence comes from Tragopan temminckii, assembly GCA_028571105.1. Classification (NCBI taxonomy): domain Eukaryota; kingdom Metazoa; phylum Chordata; class Aves; order Galliformes; family Phasianidae; genus Tragopan; species Tragopan temminckii. The sequence goes on from JAOWBP010001760.1 coordinate 80,943,615, forward strand.
GTAGCCAGTATTTCTGTGTGTTCAGGGTGTAATGAATTATTAAAATATACACCTATCCAGCAGAATATATACAATAGTTTTTGCTAGTAAAATTGGCAAATACATGTTTATAGCCTTTATATAACATTATTCTGTCTTAATATCTCATATTTTGTAAGTGGATCTTTAGAAGCCTCCTGAGATATGCTGATGAAATATTGATTGTCCTTTTCTTTACTTTTCCCACTCCCCAAGCCCTCATTATCACCTGCAGTATTCTTGATTTACATTTTTCTTATTATTTTGACAAATTAAAAACACTTCATACTGGTAAATAACTAGTAACAAGGGAGAATTTCATACATGCATACGTAGGGGGAAAAAAAAAAAAAAAAAACAAGCATGCAGCATATACATTTCTATTACTTCTGGGTGGGCTGAATTTTCAAGTTTTGGACACTAACTTCACCTTTGAATTGATGGCCTGAATCCAGAACACTTAGTCCTTGATCATGCAGGCATATCATGGGATGTACAATTTTAAGCTCATGAGAAATTGTAAGGAATTTTGTTAATAATTCAAGATAGGTTGAAAGTTTATAGGATCTTTCACTATTCTACTGTGAAACTCATCTAAAAGCTGCTTGCTTCAGTCATTCTAATTCTTATTTTGGTGAGGCTTTTCTTTCCAGCATATTCTGAGTATTTTCTAACCTAGTCAAAATTTCATCCAGAAATTGATCTAGAAGTATGTACTGAAATCCATAGAAGTTAATGTTTCAGATTAAATCTGTGAAATTTTCTAGTACATGAAGCCTAACAGATAAATGTGCAGGAGTGGGAAAATTTCCAAAATCATTTAAAAAATGGGACAGGAAATTGTACCAATATGCACTGTAAGTTGTGTCTGCAAAACTGTTACTGTGTTATTATAAGTGCATGGCTCAGGAAAACTGGTACCAAATTTTGTTCTTACAAGTCAGAATCCAAAATGTTGACTGAAATAGACTACTGGCGCCCCAATTTAACTTCAGCCTTTAACTTAATTTAATAAATGCCTGTGGAGTGTTCTCTATCAGTATCTCTCAGTGTGAGGTGGTTCTGTTCCATTCCCAAAAAAAGGCATATCTAATCCAAACTCCAAAGAACATGGAAAAGTATGCCAGGTCTTGTGAAAAAAGAAAGCTGTCTATTCAAATAACAATCATTTTGATGTTTGATTATGATCGCCTTTTTTTTTAATAAGGCAATACAACGGTTTCCTTGAAAATATAATGGCTGAAGTATTTTAAGAATGAATATATCCTCAAAAAATGAAATAGAAAGTTAGTATCTAACAATATCAAACAAGAGCTGGTGCCTTTTTTTAATACCATGAAGAGTGTGAATCTACTCCATAATCTATCTATTCTAAATTTAAAAATGTATGTCCATAAAGATGATATGGACATTTTTTAATGTTCCATGTCACCAGAAAAAAAATCCCATTTTACAATTGCATGTCACATTTGCATTGCAAATTCCACTGTGTTGAAGCAAGAGGCAACCTAGCAGGTTGGTGACCCTTAGCATTTTCATTTAGTAGGTGAAAATAAAATATGCAGTGTACCTTAAAATGTTCTTTTAAATTATAACCCACAACACAGTCATATGTATCACTGCAAACTCACAGTAAGGGAAACTTATAAAATTGAGTGCTAATCCTTAATATAGGCTATAAATTCAGATTCTTGTTCATATCTATCCACAATGACGTTTCTGCAGTACAGCAGAAATAACTCCAAAAATGTGTGATTTGACCAGCAATCTACATCCAACCAACCAGCAACATTAGAAAAAGGGTTGTTTATGATACAGTGGTTATAGCACAGTGCTAATTCTTGGTAATTTGCCACTGGAGATAAATTAATGCATAATTGGCTTGAACATTGTTTTATTTTGCTGGGGTCAGCGAATAAAAGATTTTGCCAGTTCTTGTTAAAAGGTACTTTGGGCTTCATGACTTGAACAAAGTCATAGTGAACCCCCTATCTCAGTCATAACTCAACCAACTGCTTGTATTGGTTCTGACTGTTACTCATAGGAGGTCAATGCCATTCAATCTCTTCCACCTCTGCAACAAATTTTTTGAACTCAAATTAAATTGGAATACCAGATAATTACTGAAAATACATTTCATTTTTAAAATCGACCTGAGGTCATTATAGAAATTATAGCCATGCAGGTAAAGAATGTATCTTCTTTGGATATTTGCCCTACTAGTCATGGTACTGAGGAGCTTTGACATTCAGTAAAGATTTGCATATACTCGTTTATATAGTGCTACTTTATGTCATTATTTTTATTACGAATACTCTCTTTTCTAGTGTTTTACTCGTTCTGGTTTTAAATGTCACAACAGATGACTACGGAGCCACCTGTTACTTGTTTGCATAGGCTAAGAAGTAAAGACCTGTTAAATATATCACTTCCTCATAGTCATTTACAGTCCATTTACATCTACCTCGAATGAATCAATTTCCAGGTTTCTTTCCTGAGACAGCATTTCATCCAAACATTACTGGCAGCTGATGAAATAGGTTGCTTAAGAGGATAACATTTACAGATACTATAATGGTAATGTCAAATTTAGCTTATTTTAATCACTTTTAAACACTGATCTTTAAACTTTGCATGTATATAAGACATGCTTTTCTTTATGTCATTCTTTGTGGAATACATTACGCACCCCTCTTGTGATGATATAAAACACTCCTATGACAGATTATGGAGTCAATGAATTTTCCACAGTGGCCCACAGGGGTTTGAAAAATACCGGAATGGTATCTCATGCAATTACAGGAGACCTAGATGAGATTTCAGAATCATCAATAATTCCTGCACAGATAAACTGGACTATGGCACATTGAACATAAAAAGTCCTGACAGTCAGAATTTTAGGGATAAGTTCATCAGTGTAGATCTCAGTGATCACCACTAGGAACTTGTCAATTTAAAACTATTTAACATACTGCTTTCTGATAAGATCCCATAACACATACACTTAAAATAAAACATGTACACCTGCTTTCAAAAACTCTGAAACAAAGTTTGTCATCCCAGGCATGGAGTACTATTGGTCGCTATTGTTGGACCTGAAATCTCAGTGTAAAAACAGAGATCTTTAACAATATATTATTTATTTTGGACTGTGAAATAAAATCTCAATTTTTCTATCATTTATTCCAATGAAAAATAATTAGAATACATTAGAGTTAGAAAAGTAAATATAACAATTTGGCTACAGACTTATTGAACAATATCATGATCTGTTTAAGGTAGTAGGTATTCAGGGGCCTAGAGCTGTCCAGATGCCTGAAAGTTTGCATCAAGTATAGTTTCAGATGCCTGAAATCATTTTTTCTGTCCAGTCAGTGGATCTTTCTCAGGTCTCTTTCCATTGCTACTAGACCATTGGGATGCAGTCCCAGGTGATACTGCACATCATTGCCTAGGCAAAAAGAAGTTGAACCTCAGAAGTCTGGAACTGTGTGACTGGAAAATCCTAATTCTCCATCAACTGTACTAGGAAGAGATATCTATGCATTTCTCACCTATTTCTTTGTGTAATAAGAGTATTTGTTAAGCAGAATAAAAGCACAGGAATAAAAATATCTTACTCAAGAAATTATACTCTAATAAAATACATATTTTTTCTTGTAAGTGTTAAAGGAAAGATAAGAAAGTGTTAATCAGATGAGAGTCAGTGATCTTACTGCTTTAAGAACAGCAGAGTATGAAGTATTTTTTTAAAAAAAGCAAAATATGGAAAAGAGAAAGGTCAGCTAAGAAGCTTAATAAGTGCTACAGAAAATCAAAAATATCTTTTTAGAAACAGAAGAAATCACACTGTTTCTATTATTTATACTATGTATTTTTATAAGGCAATGATGAAAATTCACATGATGTTTTAAAGCATCACAAAAGGAGGACTATTGACAATGAAAAATACTAAAATCCATCCTGATCGTTATTTCAGCTTTCAATCTCTAAATTTTACATATACTCATATACTTAGGATGATAATTTTAGCATTTCTTTTTTTGTGTGTGTGACAAAATGAGATAACTAGATGTCATCCTTGAAGCTGCATGTCTCAAACAATATTTAACAAATACTGGTTTCTGATTTGCCCGTAAAATGTGATTTCAGGATTGCTAAATGGAATAAAACCTAATGATCAGAAAAACTGCAATCTCAGGGGAAAAAAAATATAAAAAAATGTTATTGTACGCACACACTCGCAAAACACAGAAAATGAAATGCTCTTCAGTAATATTTTTCGTCCTAAAGGACAAAATGATACTAAACTAAAATGTGAAGAATCAGCACACACATAGTCACTTTCATATTTACTGGCTAGAATTTGTAGTCATGCATCACATATGATAATCTAAAAAATTATATTCTTTTGCTAATATTTGTGTTTTTTAGTAACTGGCTTATTAAGAAGTCATCTCACCTATGTCAACCAGTGAAGTTAAAAATGTATTCACTTTGAGACTGAGCTGGATGGACAGTAACGAAAATCTTTTAAAAATTGAAAACATTTTAAATTCAACCATCTTGTCATCTGGGGTTTTATTCTTGCAATTTCTCATGATTTTGATGCAATTTATTGTGACACAAACTCCCTTGTAGGTATAGATTTACTGTAAAAATCTCTTTCTTAGACTCTTTAAAAAAGGAAGGCTAAACTCTGAGTTACATTAAGTCACTCATCCTTTACATTCTAATAGATTTTTCTCCTGTTGCAGGGTTTGTCTATGACCAGTGCATACAGGAGAAGCCCTGGAATCTAAATAATAGTTTCCATTGCATTCTGAATCATTTGTTTCCATTGCTGTTCTCATGTCTCTAGCTCTCAGCTGTTAATGAGATCAAGATAGATTTCCGCTGAGACTGAGACTGTAGTGCCATTAGCTTTTAATCCATCAAAACCCCGTGCAACCTCCTTATAAAACCTCCTTCAAATGCTTTTGTAATTTAGTAGAACTTTTGTAGTACCCCTTTTTATATAAAATATTTTAATCAAATTATATCTCATAGTCCATCCAGCTGTAACATGTGCAGTTGTTTTATGGAAATATGAAGGGTTGTATTCCATGCAGCTATATACACTTCCACATATCCTAAATATGGCCCTCCAACTGACAATTAAAGAAAATGCCATTGAGAAATGAATAGAAATCGGTTTTAGTAAAACAGGCAGGAGTGTTAGTTCAACTGAAAATTTTATTCCCTTCTCAGCAAGCTTGAAATGTCACTACAAATGATAAGCATATTTAGGATGACTGAAATAGGTGTCTTTGTGTTAAAATATATATATATATATATATAAAAATCTTTATTGGAGAAGTTTTCTTGATATGACTATCTTAAAAATAATTCCACCAAACTCATTCAGGACTTTCTCATTCACCTGCATTCACCTATGACTGAACCAGACAACAAATGCTCAGACTGGTTCAAAGTTCTTCTGGAAGCGAGGAAAAGAGTCTGTAATGGTTTGAACAGAAATTCAAGGACTTTAAGGCAGATCAAAAAAGCCCTGAATTATTTTGAGCCTTAGAAACACTACTTTTGTGTAACTTCAGTAAATACAGTAGAAAGTATTTCACAAAACTACTTGTAATTCACTGTACTTCTGGAGCACCTTTGATTCTAGTTATAGCTTTTCTGTTATACACACTCTTGCCAGTGAGTGACATCCAGTTCCAAAGTCCCTTCTGGTTCCTGAGTGATGAGGGACATCTACTGTTATTTGGACAATTCAATATCTTCTCTAAAGAAGAGATTGTCTAGCTGAAAACTCACATTAAGTATAGTAAAATAGTGTGAATTAAGTGAGAAATCATTGGAAAGATAAAAATGAGCAACAGATTTTGAGAGAAGTTTAGAAGTGTATACCATACAGGCCTGAATGAGAAGGCTTTTGCAGTTTGATAAATACGCAGACAGTTCCTTGAGAATACAGTGGAGAAAGACAAAGAGGATTTAACTCTAGCCAGTTCTCTGTTTTCGTATGCCAGGTTGAGTTGCAGACAGGTGGAAGAAAACATTTAAGTAACATGGACCAAAAAATGTACATTTTGTATGATCAGAACATGCTCTTCAGAGTCTGATTCATTCCTAGATAGAGAAATAAAACCAACAAACAAAATAAAAAACAAATTTCTATAGAAGAAAAAAATATCCCATTCAAGACAACCAGAAAAGCATTATTCAGCAAGTGTGGTTCATTGTTGTTCCTTTTATGTAGCAAGGCATGAAACAAACTACTGAGCTGGCAAGCAAGTCTACTTGTAGTTCAGTGTCATAGCAACAGATGTTGACCTCACAGACACTACAAAAATTGGAAGTCTCTGAAAATGTCAGACAAATCAAGGTCCTTCTTGCATATGCAGCCATCAAAAGCAAGTGATGTTGACACAGGACAGCTGGGAACCCTGGTACACACGAAACTTTAGAGGCTACAAAGTCAACAAGTGACATAACCTGTGCTCATAAAGATACCTGGCATGCCTAACCTGTTTCTAACTTCTATACATTGTGAATATAACATGGCGTCCATAGAGGCAAGTTAAAAGATAGGCAATGCATACATTCACAGTGTAGTCTCTTTGTGTGTCTTGGATTTGAACAGCACTTTCCAAGAATGCTTGCATTAAGAATATGAAGATTTTAAATGCCTTCCTACTCTTCTGCTCTGAAACCTTATAATATTACCAAATAGTAATGGGCAACAAAAAATAAATCTTCATACAATGTAGAACATGAACCTTGACATATTCATTTGGATTTTCAATAAATCTTTATCCGTGTATTTTAATATTACTGGGTTGGATATGCCACATGAGTACAACACTGAAAGGTAATGATAGAACACACCTCAGCAATGCTACAGAGTGCTAAACATAAGCATTTCTTTCTGTGAAATCAGAAATGTATTTAAGTAGCAGAGGCAATGAACATGCTAGGAAGATATTTATAATTTAATCAGTATTACCACCTTTAAGGACTCTGATATGAATTACAGAAGATATTATGATCATTAAGAACCAGACCAGGAGGAACTTTCCTTATTTACAATTTAAATTCAGACTGGGAATGAAAAATTAAATGTGAATATTTCACCCTCTTATTCTTTACGGGCAGCAAGCTATATCATATAATTGCCCCAAAATATTATTTATGATCAGTAAGCTGTAAAACAGTAAAGTCTGGGCCTAAACTTACAGTGGAATTGGAAGGAGTTCATTATTACTTATTTAAAATCCAAAGAGCAGAAGCAATATGAAGTAAATCACCAGCACATACCTTGCTGTGCTTGAACAGTTCAGCTTCTTCTCAGAATTTCTACAAACACCAGTAGTTCAAACAAAAGGGAAGCAATCATCACCAGCAGCATCAAATCCGCTGTACGGTGGCCAGTGGTTGGATTTGAGGTAACAGCATGGATCTGCATCAGGGGGAAGATCGGGTGGATATTAGAAACAAGTTCTTCATCAGAGGGCAGTTTGCACAGAACAGGCTGCCTAGGGCAGTGAGCACAGCTCCAAGTGCAGGAGTTCAAAGAATGTTAGGCGCTGCTATCAGACATAGGGTTTGGATCTTGGGTGGTCCTGTGTGGAGCTCGGGGTTGAACTGAGTGGTCCTTGCAGGTCCCTTCCAACTTAGGTTATTCTGTTATTTTATGAAATCATAAAAAATTGATCAAGTTTTTTTACATATTCCTTAACATGTATTTTTTTCATTTGTTCTGGTTTAGGGTATTACAGAAAAGTGAACCAGATTTAGGTAACAAAAACATGCTGAATTTTCCCAAGGTGGTTCTTTGACCTTTTATATTTCTAAAAACCCTAGATATTTAGTTTTCAGCAAAGAGTTATGTCACATACTTCCTGCTTATGCATATGTATATAACTGAAAAATTCTTTATTTCAGTGAAATTGTTGTTTCCCAAAGATATAGGCTTTATCTAAGCACATTATCCAAGTACACCTTCAGTATAAAAAATAATTGAAAAACAGTGTCCTCCAGTATAGAAAAAAATGAAGCAATATTTTTCCACAGTCAATAAATTTATTTTGGTGTTAGGAAATTTGCTTTCTTTATGGTTCAGTATGTCCTATTGCCCAGATCATACCCTGTTTATGAGGGTGGATAGTGACAGGACAAAGGGGAATGGTTTTAAACTGAGATGGGGGAGATTTAGGTTAGATATTAGGGGGAAGTTTTTCACACGGAGAGTGATGATGCACTGGAACAGGTTGCCCAAGGAGCTTGTGGATGCCCCATTCCTGGACGCATTCAAGGGCAGGGTGGATGTGGCTCTGGGCAGCCTGGTCTGATGGTTGGCGACCCTGCCTATTGCAGCGGAGTTGAAACTAGATGATCATTGTGGTCCTTTTCAACCCAGGCCATTCTATGATTCTATGATTCTATAATCACAGACTAGCAAAAAGCTACACAATATTCTGGACAAACGCTAATGCCAAAAGCAGACCATGAAGCAGTAATGCAACTTTGAAGAAAAAGAGGCCAACAGCACCCTGGGCTGCATGAGAGTGCCAGCAGATCAGGGAAGGTCTACACTTGTAATGTCACCTAAAGTGCTAGGTCCTAG
>JAOWBP010001760.1:80952361-80965564 GCA_028571105.1 Tragopan temminckii
ACCCTGGGCTGCATGAGAGTGCCAGCAGATCAGGGAAGGTCTACACTTGTAATGTCACCTAAAGTGCTAGGTCCTAGTTCTGGGTTCTCCAGTACAGGGGATACATAGACTTACTGTAACAAATCCAGTGAAGGGTTGCAAAATTGATTAAGGGACTAGGGCATCTCTCCCATGAGGAAAGACTGAGTAAGATGGGACAGCCCAGTGAAGAGAAAAGAGCATGGCCAGCAGGTCAAGGAAAGTGATCCTCCTCATCTACTCCGCTGTTGTGAGGCCACATTTAGAATACTGTCTCCAGTTCTGGGCTCCCCAGTTCGAAAAAGAGAGGGACTCCAAGAAGAAGTCCAGCAGAGAGCCACAAAGATGACAAAGGGCCTGGAGTATCTCCCGTATGTGGAAAGGGAAGTAATGCAGATCTGCTCAGCCTAGGGAAAAAAATGAGAGGGGATCTGATAAATGTTTATAAATATATAAAGGGAGGTCGGAGGCAAATGAATGAGTCCACGCTCTTCTTGGTGGTGCGAAGCAATAGGACAAGGCCTAAAACTTGTACATAGGAAGTTCCATACAAACATGCAGAAGAACTTCTTCACAATAAGGGTGATGGAGCCCTGGAACAAATTGTCCTGAGAGGTTGTGGAGTCTCCTTCTATGGAGATATTCAAGAGCCATCTGGACACCTACCTGCATTGTAGGGTATCCACTTTAGCAAGGGGGTTGGATTCAATGATCTCTTGAGGTCTCTTCAATTTTATGATTCTGTGAAGGTTCACAGGGGGTCATATCCATGAATACAGATGGCCGGGAGGAGAAAAAAAGACAAAGCCAGGCTCTTTCCAGTAATGCCTAATGAAAAGACAAAAAAAAACGATTAGTACATGTAGAAATAAAGTAATTTGTTTTAAATATAAGAAAAAAGAAAAAAAAAAAAAAAAAAAAAAAGAGAATGTGTTCAAACATTGGAACTGGTTGCCCAGAAGGGTTGTAGTCTCCTTGGATCCTTGGAGATCTTCAAAACTGGACCGGACACAGCCATGAGCAATGTGCTCCGGCTGACCAAGCTTTGAAAAGAGGATTGGATTAGACAAGTTCTCAAAGATCCCAATCATCCTGAAACATTCTGTCACTCTGTGAAGCTAAATCTAAATCACAGAAGTCAGTCTCTTAAAAAAAAAAAAAAGCCATAAGTTGGGTAATAGCTATACATTATTTTATTTTTATGACATTTCATTTTTCACACAGATTTGTTGCTAATAGAGTTGTTGCATAGTGTTTAGAATTTACTAGTTTTCCTTGAATACCCTTCATATACTTTTGTATGTTACTTCTGTTTAGAATAGTACCTTCTTCAGCCCTGAAGCTGGTCAGATATCATAGTAATACTATATGACTGTTTCAACAGATTTGATTATGATTATTTGATACTACTCCGAATGGAATTTATAATGACAAATAAGTATCACACCCCAGAGTGGAGGCCAACAGTAAACTGCCTGTCATTAGGAGGAAAATCTACACTTTTTTTCCTTACTATACTTTACACTGAGCTTCACTTTATAATTTTATATTCAGTATTGAAGAAAATGCGCATCAAGAAGATGTATGAAAATTAACATGTTGCTCTGCTTATACTGAGAAAATTTATAGTACCGGCTTTTGAAAACAATAGTGGAAAGAATATGGCAAGGTAAAACTACTTCTGTTTCATTCTGAAAATCTGAAATTTATCTGCAGACCTCACCACATTTCTAGTCCTGCTATCCTTTTAAAGCAAGAATGCAGAGACAACAGTGAAGCCAGCAGCCTGATGAGCATTTTTCTTTTGTCTGTCAGTGGAGTTTAAAGTTCTCTTAGATGAACTCTGAGACTGAGACCACTGGGAATTTACATCTCCTGTATATTAACATCAGGCCAGGTATTTCCCTAATATCATTAACAGAAGTATGTAAAGCCACGGTCTCTCAGGATTTCTTAGCATGTACACATTCAGTGCAGGGGCAAGAATTGTTTTTTGCAGAATAATGCTATTGTATGATCTTTGAAAAGAGACTTGCCCACTAGAGACCTACCTGAGAGGAGTGAGCAAGCCAGTTTAATGCTATTCCTCCCACGCAGCTGCATTCACGGTGTGAAGCAGCACTGTTGGCCATCTGCATCTAAAGGTGCATGCTGCTTGTCCTGGGCTAACCTTGCAATGTCCACAAATTCAGCAGAAAGCAAACGTGAAACAGCACTCTTAAAGGAGAAGGAAAGGCTATATACATTAAATGGCAGATGGAAAGGCTATATACATTAAATGGCAGATATTTATAAAACTGGAGAGCAACAAAAATAAACACAACTTTTTACTCATAGCTTACACTCAAAATGTATCTTGCTTTCTTCAACTGAGTCAGTGCTGAATGTCAGTGCAGTGTAGTCTTACTGCCACACGTCTGAGTTTTTTCATCTCAAGCACTGTGTCAGAGGATTGTTTACTGCCACAGTTATGTATCCATTAAGTACCAGCATAAATTATTGTTATATATGTCTTTTCCAAACTGTTTTATGTACGACATTTTTTAATTCCTCTTGCAACGTAGGAAGGTTAGAACTGATGATTCAATTCGTTAACTCAAAAATACATTCTGAGACTTTTTTAAAAATAAAATGGTTGATTGGGAAAAAAGCTATAGGCCATATCCCTTATGTTTAAGTCACTTGTCTAATAGCTTCATTTAATAATGTACTTTAAAAAAAAAATAAAACAAACAAACAAACAAACAAAAAAACAGGAATTGCATTTGCAATTACATTTATATTTATATTTGCATTCTTCTATCCTGGCTTCATAGATGAGTTGAGGCACCTCAGAGTGCTTACTGAGGCTGTGACACAAGTATTAAAACAAATCACTAAACTGGGCTAAATGGATAGAGCTGTGTAAATAAGAATTTCCGGGCTTCTGCTGTTCACACCAGGTTGTGATGATGTGTTTCTAGGGGCAAACCAATCCTCTCCCGCTGCTTATAAAATTTTCAGTCCCAAAACTATTCGGAGCAATATCTTGTATAGAACAAAATAATACAGATGGTGTGTTTCGGAAACGTTAAAAATTAAAGGAAGCGTAGCAGAGTGTTTGGTTGGCTTTCCCTCACTTGAAAACAACACTGGATATTCTACTGACATGACTAGCTAACATACCATTTCTTAGATACCTTTGGGTAGCAGAAGAGTATCATTTGACTTCCGTATTTATGGTTGAAACTTTCTTGTTGTGTTAGTTTATGATAAGACCTGAGTCCATGCCTTTTCTCTAAAATACATTTGAAGTAGTTTACACATGAAAGAGCTGTAAACTGTCATACATTTGCTATGCAGTAGGTGTGAGCAATTGTATATATGGAATCATTTTTCAAAGGTGAAGAACTTTCAAAATACCTGTAAATGCCCTGCCTTATCTTCTTTTTTTCTGGATTCCATCTCAGCTCAGTGTAATCTTTAAGAGAGAAGAAAATAGATCATAGTCATGGAAATAAAATCCATCTACTAATTACAAAATTGATTCTGCATTGATCTTCAAGTGTTTTTATCTCTGATTTGATATTTTAATTTAACTTACTATTTCTTTAGAAAAAGAGAATCTTTACATCTTTACATTACTGTTTTTATTAATGTCATCTATTAAGAACCATCTAATATTCAACATTCAGATATCCAAGGGCACTGACATCAAAAACCGTATCGGCCGCTAAGATGTAATCATCTCTGCTGTGATGCTCCACAGTAACCCTGCAAAGGAACGCCTCATTTAACTCCAAACATAGGGACATTTAAAACATTAACCAAAAGTCATGGCTGACCACCATCAGTCCAAAACTGAAGGACAAATGAAGTACATGGAGGAAAATTATCCCCTAAAGTAAATCCTGTTATTTTTGATCCAGATTGGTTCAATGAAAAGATTTACAATATTTGCAGAGATGTGATTGTATACACTAAATTGAAGAATACAGACAGAACAAGTGATGAGAGATAGGCAGGATTTACCCAAGTTGCTTTGCCACTCAATGCAGTATTTTCTACAGAGACAGCGAAAGCTGGGTCCGCCTTTGCAGTGGTTTATAGACTTAGCAGTGCATGCTATCCCACCCTCTCCTACTCAGCTCTCAGAGCTTGACACAAATACCAGGTGTGTATATTCTTGGATTATAGAACGCTATAATCTTATGCCACATTCAAAACTTCAGAAAGAAGTATTTACAGGCCGCTCCCTGTCAGTTCCCCTCTGTCAGTTGAGAACATAGTGTAAGCATGATATAAAAGCTACATATATACAAGAAAACAAAATTTTCCAAGGATTATTTTCGAGTCCTCAAGCAAGATTACACAGCGCATTTTGAATCCACACAGGTAAACTCTGTCACTGAAACAGGATATTTGCATCCATATTGTACTTTGGAATAGTTCTGGGGCTAATGACAATTCCTTGTGCTTGTGAATTGTTCAGAGAGTATTTGCTAATTGGGGCAAAATGAGTACAAGGGAACACGATAACAATTTATCATATAGGACAATAATAAAATAATGCTTAAGCTGATGCTCTGGAGGTTTATATTAAAAGTTTATATGTTGCCCTCTGGTTTGGTCCCCCATCTCAGGATTAATCTCTTACTTTCAGTAAACTGCGATATATCCTGTTCTTGATTGTTCTCCATTAAGTTTTAGATAAATGTAAATTCATAGAGCAATAACAAAGCTCACCACAAAACTTTATTTCACTGTTCTGCCTTCCCATTCTCACCAGAACAGTCCCAGTGGAACAAATTAAAACAGTTTTCAGGAACCTAGAAATGGATTTCCTTTCTGATCAGTGACAGAAGTAGGAGATCTAAAATTCCTTGAAGAAAAAGTGGGAGCAAAAAAAGGAAAAGACTGTGGATAGCGTATGATTTTCACTGGTATCTTCACATATCATTTCTCAAGAAAATTTCACACAATTGCCTGGTACCTAATTTTTTCCCCATTTTTCTCTAAGAAATTCCTCTTTTGTTAAATGAAGGTGAGCAAGAGAAAGGAAATATTATAAAGTTGGCTCTTTGTCTGAGTGTGTCAGAAAAGGTAATTTTCAGAAAAAATCCTTTTAAAATATCCCACATAATGTGAGATTAATTATTGCCTAGATATCTGAAGTAAAGGCTAGAAAAGGCACTTATGTTAACTGAGTGTTCATTCAACTCATGGTGGAGTTGCTCCAGTGTTTTATTTACCCTATCTTGATGGTTTGTTTTAAATGGATTTGAGTAGGAAATTCAGCTACAAATTTTTCAACACTTTTTTACTGAGCATAAAAAGGAAGCAATTTTCTAATTTTTTACCAAGGTAAACCAAGACTTGATCCCATTTAGTTTTCTCATAAGAGTGATAAGTATTTTTATTTTTTTTTTAAACAGAAAACCAACCCTTTCACTAAATTTCAGTTTCCACTTCTGAGAATGAAGGTGTTAGATTTTGTTCAGAAGAAAAATGTTTTCAGTATTTTTTTTTTTTTTTAATATATGAAAACAATGTTTTCTATGTTTTGTTCTTAGGAAATGGATGAATTGATTTGGTTGAAGCAAACAAGCAGGAAAGCAAAACAATGCATTCATTTGGCAAGTAAATGTTTATTCCCTAATGTTATACTTTGTTTAAATTACAAGCCATTGGAAACAAGATGTTATAATAGAAAATGTCAGTCAATCTTAATAATAGATAGACTTAATAATTCTGCCTATAATATAAAAGATCATGGAAAAGAAAGAAAAACAAGATTTAAAAAATAATGTCAACTCACAGACTTGAGAAGTATTTTGAAATTCACATAGGATCTGTTTAGCCTCTGGGCAAAACTAATACTGGGAAAAATTTGCTCTTTCATCTCTGTAACACTATGAGCTAAATTTTTAGCAAAAGCTCAGACTAAGAGAAATGGATGGCTCTCAATGGGATATGCAATGTGCTACTGAGCCTCTTGTTTTTCAGAGTGGGTATTCTAAAGCAGTAGCCATATGCAATGTCTTCAAGATGTCATGCTTTGGTGGTAATAACAGTGCTTCCATAGCGTTCTCCCTATTCTCCTTACTACTTCATACAAATACTAGCCAAAAAATATTCACAGCACCTGAATTGTAGCAGCCATGGAAATTGAAACGTTTTCTTTTTAGACATGCAACATTTCAGATGGTAAAAAACAATATTAGACAATTTTGGACATTATATACTATTATACTCCCAGCTAGCTTTCTAGCAGATTTTTCATCTGGAATAGTAACACATTTTTATGAAAAAAAATAACTTTCAAATGAGTTTTGAAGAAGTTTGTCACTTATTGTTAGTGGAAGAAAATCTAAGAGAACACCTTGCTTAAGAAATTGAAGTGAAGATCAAGAGAATAAATATAAACAGTCTGACCAGAAGCCATCCTCAATTATACATATGTGCCATGAATAAAGAGGAACTATTTTATTCAGTCTACGAAAGTACAACTAATTAGTAATCAAAGTTCTCAAGAAAAAGTTAGACAACCTCAGAAGAGAACAGTGATAACTGCAAGTCCGAAATAGAAAACAATTTCATCACTGATTTATTTATTCATACACTGAACAAAATACTGTAAATCTTCCTGCATATACATGTCTCAAGTGGTGTGATTCTATCTGGATTTTAAAAAAGCTTATAACAAATCATATACCTATGTATGTTAACTGCACCTAAATATGTAATCCACTTCATTGATACCCACAAAATGGTGAGCACAACTGCAACAAAAGGGATTTAGATCAGCTATTTCAGAAATGACAATATTTGTGCAAGGAGCAGATTGCCAGTACAGCAGCTAGAAAGATCTTCACTGTAAAAGTTAATTGCTTAGGGTTCTTTTTTTTTTCTTTTTTTTTTTTTTCCTTTTAAGTATGTTAGATAAGTATTTGATAGAAGTTTAACTGCTGATTCTGCCTGGATGTAGGAGACCAATTCCATGAGTTTCATTATTTTTCCAAGCATAATTTATATGTACGTATCTATGTAATTCATAATACTAGCTGCATAAAGAATGTACAGATATGACAAGTTGCACCTTTTACTTTGGGCCATGAGAGTGACAGAAAAGAAATATTGTATACGGTATATAGTGAAATGCAAGGTGAAATTTTTGTCTGATTGTGCTGGCAAAGTAAAGCACTGTGTTGTATTATGAAAGAAGAGAAGTAGCAATGGTAAAAAACCACTAAACTGACTCAGTAGGAGAGGAAAACTGTCAAATGAATGAGTATTTAAGGATTGTAACTACATCATTAATGAAATGAGCAAGTGGAAAAAAAACATACGTTGCTATCAAATAATGGCATGCATTTAAAATATCTAGAATGCAATGCTAAGTTCCTCGAGTATTAGTTTCTTCTGTAGCTCTAAATGTTTTTTATTGCTAGATAAGTTTAGTGTCCTGGGCAGTAAAGAGTCAAATACAAACAACTGAGCATCTAAATGAGTAACTATTTAAAAGATAAAACACATAAACTGTAGGGAATCCATCTGAAGCCAGACACACAAATTAACTTCATAGATAATAAGTAATTGTTGAAGTCATCAGTATCTTGGGTTTTGACACATGGTGAAAGGATGGATGCTAGACAAAGCAGGGAAATGAAGATAATAATGAATACAAGGAAAGAAGATATCAATGGGAATCAGGAGAAGCAAAGAAAAAGAGAAAAGGGAGACAGACGTAAAATCAGGTCATTTCATTTTGAAACAAACTAAGAAAAAAAAAAAGTTCTGGGATTTCTAATGCCCTAGACTGCAAGGTATGAAATGTCATCCAATTAATCTAATGAAACTGAGAAACTGCACAGTCAGTTTGCTGGTGTAAACATCAGTGCAGATTTTGTTAGCAGAAATCATGAGTGACTGCTCAAGGACAGCAAATACAACACATAGTCAATCTCCTTTCCAGCTTATAAATGTATACAGTTGTGAATATGAAAGGTGAGAATTGAAATGAAAGCAAGTATATTTTAATATGCAATATATTCCCCCCGTGCATGAAGTAAGTGAATTCTGATTACTGATTGCAAAAAAAAAAAAAAGCAAGCGAGCATTGAAGTAAGCGTAATAGCAATCCTGGATTGTAATAGCATTTCAGCAATCATTTATCACTCAAAATATATTTATACACCTTTGCTGCACCATTACACATCAGTTCAGTTGCTGCAGTGTGTTCATAATCACTGGGGAGGGAAGGAATATTTAAACAAAAGCGACAATCTAAGAAAGGTTCTATAATTCCTATTCAGTATACAGGAAAAATAGAGATATATACATACATGTATCCATATTTAAAGAGAGAGACAACAAGAAAAGTCATGATTTTATTATCATTATATTATTGCTCTTGCAGACCAGAAGGCCAGCCACATCCTTGGTTGCATAAAGAGAAGTGTGATCAGCAGCACAAGGGAGGTGATTCTGCCCATCTAGTCTGCTCTCATGAGCCCCCGCCTGCAGTACTGCATCCAGTTCTGAGGTCCCCAACCCAAGAAGGACATGGAGTTGTTGGAGCAGATCCAGAGGAAGGCCATGAAGATGATCAGAGGGCTGGAACATCTCCCCTACAAGGACAGGCTGTGAGAGTTTGTGCTCTTCAGTCTGGAGAAGAGAAGGCTATGGAGGAACCTTGTAGTGATCTTTCTGAGGACATGTAGCAACAGAAAAAGGGGAAATGGCTTAAATTGGAAGAAAGTAGATTTAGATTAGATGTCAAGAAGAAATTATTTATTGTGAAGTTGGTTAGACATTGGAGCAGGTTGCCCAGCAAAGTTGTTGCAAATGCCCCCTCCCTGGAAGTGTTCAAGGCCAGGCTGGATGGGGCTGTGAGCAACCTGGTCTAGAGGGAGGTATCCCTGTCTATAGCAGGGGGTTGGAACTAGATGATCTTAAAGGTCCCTTCCAACCTAAAACATTCTATGATTCTATGATATTGCTGATAACCCACAACCTGTTAGCTATTCCAATATTATCAGGATAAAAGAAGCCATGAGGATTTCATATCATCTAGAAAAATAATCCAAGAATTTCAGTCATCATATATCATGATCTACAGAGTTTCTAGTTCAGTCTTCATATAATAAAGCATCTCTCTGAAACACTGAAAAGACCTAGGAGTTTCTCATGCATGCATTAATTAAGTACCTCTACAATGAGGTACACCAACAGCTGGGCAGTTTTGAAAATTATTTTCAGTAGCCATACGATTAAGCCAGTCTATAAAATCTATTGCACCCTTATTGTCATATAAAAATACAATATTGAAAAGCTTATGTCCAAAATTAATACAGCTGCATTTCTCTCATTTGAGCAGGTAAATGATTTTGTATCTCTCAGTCCATCTCAGATG
Organism: Tragopan temminckii; assembly: GCA_028571105.1. Classification (NCBI taxonomy): domain Eukaryota; kingdom Metazoa; phylum Chordata; class Aves; order Galliformes; family Phasianidae; genus Tragopan; species Tragopan temminckii. Next base: position 80,961,774 of record JAOWBP010001760.1, read on the forward strand.
TAAAAAGCCAAATTTTAGTCAAGGGTTCCAGTTAAGTGAAATATCCTAATCTTATTGATACTGTGCCTTGTTACCCTTGCTAACGAGAAACTGGCTATTATCTTTTTGACTGATAATTGACAAACTGATTTAAGAGAATACGCCTTAAACAGTAAAGAAAAGCCTGTCCATTTGTAAATAACATGAAGTACCAAGTTACACCACATAAACTGTGACCAGGTGGAAAGGTAAATTATTTTTTTCTCAGATAAAATCTACTATGCTTTACAGTACTGGTTCTGAGGCTCACGGGACTAATGAAAATCAGATACTTTCTGTGAAAATCATGCTGTGCTACTCAGCTTTGCCAGGCTACCCATTTTCACAGTTAGAGACAGAGCATATAGCAGGAGGAGTGCCATCATTTCTTTGCATAAAGGGCTATAGATTTCCCCTGGGATAGTTAAGAAAGCATGTTTTAATACATATCTATAAAGAAAACAGTTCTGATGAATGAAGCCTGTCTGCAATAAGCAGAAATGTGCATAGGAGTTAATGAAAGGCAGAGTGTTCACAAAGAAATGCAAAACAAAATTTATGCTGGTGGTGAAGCCTTCTGCTATCGCAGACACTGAAGTGGTTGTGAAACAGAATCAGTTGCTGCTGACTTTGCTCTACAGCTCACCTGCACTTGCTGCACAACCTGTGCACTAAACTTTATCTCTCACGTACTCAGAGAAAGAGGTGATTTACTGTAGTTTTTTAAAGCTGGAGAACATTTTAGTTGACTACCAATGCAGATTATCAACAAAGATTCACCAAAACTGGAAACAAGTAGATCTTGTCAGTGTTAGTTTTTGCAAGGACGTCTTCAGCTTTGAATACAATCTCATCAAATTTACACCACACATAAAAGAAGGGGGGAAAATTCACATGCCTATATTTTTTGATACAAACTCTTGCTTTTATAAATCAAATAATCTTTCAATTAATACATACTGATAGGTTTAGATGTAGGCTGCTGTTAACCTATAAGAATAATCTTTGTGGAGAAATCACGGTGACTCTAGCATGAATAAACTGAAACACTACCTTGGATATCACCGGACATTTTACCTGAAAATTTTTGTGGGCAAAATATTTACCAAACTTACAAATAACAGTAAGGAATTATTATTAATTACTGGCTGGCTGGCTAACCAAATTTCCCATAGTTGACAGACCTGTCTCACTACTTCTGGCTATGGCTCAGGCCATTGAGGACTTCACCAAATATGCAACAAGCAAACTAAACTAAGCACTTTTTTTGGACCGATATCTCCTACTTATTGAATTTAGCTTGTACTGAAAAATCTTGGAAATCAAACAGCAATATTTTATACCAGTTCCTGTAACACATTCTATTTCAGCTGACGTTGTTTTATGGTAACACTGAGTAGGTGGTGTATCTTAAGTAATGCACAAGAACACACACAAAAGAATAAATTGTTCAATAACTATTTGTTAATAAAATCATTCCTTGTTCTGTATCACCTCACAGGTTCCTCTTTTCAGCCTGATTTATAAACCAAATTTAAAAAAAAACAACACTTTGTCAGATCTTACTGCACAAAAAGTGCCTCTGACCAGAATTAAGAAAATGCTGGTCCCCTACTACTCTTTACTTATAAACCACATAGAAGTACATTGTAGGTAGTTCTTTCATGCCACTAAAGGCTTATTTCAGGTCACCTTATGTAATATCTTTGAGGCCTGTTAAGGATATTGTACAGCTTTTCGTGCTTGAATAACTTCACTGACTTATGGGAGTTCTTTCTGATTTACACCCGTGTAATGGAGCACAAGATCAGGCAGCTGTTCCTTCCCAAGAGACAAGAATTAACATTCCAATTTCAGGGAAAATCTATTGCAAGGCAAGTAAAGACCTTGCAATGTCTTGATGTTAATGTGCTCTATCTCCTCCATGCTAATCATACCAGAATCATGTCCCAGCTGCTGGAAACAGTCGTAGCTTCAAAATTTCACCTGAGTTATACTATTCTCGCTATCTGAACACCCAACCAATCATTCTATAGCACAGCATGCAGCACACCAGAAGGTGTATAATCAATTCTTTACATAGTTAAATGAATAAAAATACATTAATGGAACATTATGGCAGTGGTGTTATGCACACAGCAGACAACATATTTAAAATTATAGCCCCCTCAAGCAATTTTAACTTGTCTGTTTTGTGAGAATATAATAAAGCGTTAAAACTAATATTATGTGCTCCAAAACAGAATATATCGTATGCGGCAGGGGATCAAGATATCATCACTGAGGGAACTGTAATTTTTAATTTGTTGATTCTGGTGAAGATAAAATCTATTTTCCATATTATTTTCCATATTTATTTTATTATTTTCTTTTTTTATTATTTTCTTTTTTTTTTTTTTATTTTGTTATAATTATTGACACTTTACTAAGGAAAAATGTCTATTGATCCCATGCATTTGTCTCCAACTCGAGAGAAAAAAAATCTGACATGAAAACAAGTTATGCAATATACCACAGATAATAATTCACAAATCAGCAGCACAGAAAGCACTACAATATAGCTGCAGGCAGAAAAGACAAAGTCATAAGGCTCTCTTCAGTCAAGGTCCTACCAGCAGAAAAACGTAATACTTAGAGTGGTATGAAATGTTTTGTTTCTAAATTGCCATTAGTCTCAAAAACAGCCAAGGTCTAGGAAATTCACAGCCAAGACCAAAATATGAATTTAATCTTTACAGATTTCGAAAAAATATTCCTATTACATGCTGTATTATACTATTTCATGTGAGTCCCATTTCCACAGAAGAGTGCATGAAAATATTTGTAACTGAACATGATATAAGTAACATGTTTACCATTTGTGTTGAAGAAATTTGCAAGAAAAGGTTCTTTTGTATTCTAGAAAGAATGTTCCATAGAAACTTATAAACAACATTGTGTGATTTGAAAGCACAATTAACTCTCACAAAATCAACACTCTTTACACCCTTTCAGATATATTTTATCCAAAGCAGCCTTAAGTAAAGATAAATAAAATCTTATAAGTTAAAAAAGAATTTATTCAGTCCAGTAAAGTGATGGATGATTCAGGGCTGTAAGGTAACTAATTATTAACTGTAACATTAAACAAGTAGTTAACAGAGATTAATCTTCAAGTCAGTTTGCAACAAGCACAGATAACTCATTATATCACTGTCTTTTATTTGAGCCAGAATAATAGGAATGATGCACAGTTCTCATTAATGAGGATGTTATCTCCTCTCTGCATGAAAACTTGTGTTTTTTTTTCAACATCATGTTTGATATGTACAAAAAAGGCTATGAAGCAGATGGATCTTAATTGGACAAGCAGCTAGAATTTAGAGTTAAGCATGAATTAGTAATTAGTTTTCTTTTTTAACATTAACCTTTACTATGTTTCTCTGCAAGACCATAATTTCTGATTAAAATCACCTTTCTTCAAGTTGTTGAATTATTGATTCTATGTTTATTCAACAAATTTGTTTTGAAGTGTTAATCATGGAAATCCACATAATGTTGTAGACTCTTTCAGAGGTCTGATGAAACAGAACTTTTGCTCCTGTAAAAAAAAATATAATTCTAAAAATTTGTTCTCTTCTGATACGTTGTATTTGTTTTGAACCCTAAAACGGTTTTAAAATATAATCCGAATACTGTATTTACAAAAAAATTCAAATATGTAAAGGATATCATCTGAGAAAATAATCTAGATGGTCTTTTTTTTTTTCCTTTTCTTTTTTTTAAGAGAAATA
>JAOWBP010001760.1:80965664-80976904 GCA_028571105.1 Tragopan temminckii
AAAAAGGTTTTAAAATATAATCCGAATATTGTATTTACAAAAAAATTCAAATATGTAAAGGATATCATCTGAGAAAATAATCTAGATGGTCTTTTTTTTTTCCTTTTTTTTTTTTTTTTTTAAGAGAAATATTCATGACAGTGCAATTCTATTAACATGCAGATGTAAGTATGTGATGATAAGCTGAGTCTATAATGTGGGGTTATTTCCTGGTGTTCACAGTAACCCCTTTCAGAAATACTCTTCTGTGAAGTTACAGCATTACAACAAATTTAACTGGGAGAATTTCAGATCCTTACTCAATATATTTTGCTGTTTTTCTTTTTTGTACATTTCCAACTGAATAGAAGAAGCAATGATTCTTGTTTTCTTCTAAAGACAATTCTGTCATGTCTGAATTATAGAAGTTTAGAAAACAGTTTCTATCAGTCAACATTTTAATTGAGTAATTTTTAAGACAAAATAAAACTATTTACAGACAAGTATTTCTCTACAGATTTGTGACCAGGACAATTCAATTTCTTTCTTAGCTATATCGACCCTCTCCAGCTATGCTCCAAATCTACTGTCGGAAGCTGCCTTTCATTTAAGTTTCTCTTGTTTTCAGTCTTAACCTCTAGGTCAAGCTGAGAAAGATGCTGGTTGAGGAAAATAAGCATGAATAAATCATGCGCAATTCAGTGAATTTACTACGTACAGGACATCAATCAACTAAAACTTTGCAGGCTCAGTCTGAAGACATCCCATCTACTTCTATGTCCTGGGCAGCTCAGCTAGACAACTAGCAATATTTCACACTTATATTGCATTTCTAAAGTGAAAAGAAGAAGACTCATTTTCCAAGGTAAATCTGTTTCCACAGCCTTAATATTGGAATACTTAGAACCCAATGAACAGAGAACAGTAAATTAGAATCTTTTAGGTTGGAAAAGACCTCTAATGTCATTGAGTCCAACCATTAACCTGGAACTGTAAATTCTACCACTAATACATGTCCCTAATCACCACATCTACATGTTTTTTAAATATCTCCAAGGATGGTGACTCACCTGTTTCCATGGGCAGCCTGTTCAACTGCTTCACAACCTACTCTGTGAAGAATCTTTTCCTGATATCTGCCCTAATACCCACATTCCCACCATCCACCCTCAATGCAAATAGAGGCCATTTCTTTTTTTTCCTGTTGCTTGTTGCTTGCGGAAAGAGACCAACTGCCACCTCACTACAACCTCCTTTGAAGTAACTGTGTAGAGTGATTAGATCTCCCCTGAGGCTCCTTTTATCTAGTCTGAAAAACCCCAGTTCCCTTCACCAGTTTTGTCACCCTTCTTTGGACACATATGAGCACCTCAGTGTCCTTCTTGAAGTAAGAAGCCCAAAACCGAACACAGCATTTTAGATGCAAAGTAGATGATACCATTACACAGGTATAATATGCTCTAATCCTTTTTATTCAGTGCTGTGAAAGTATTTACATCTTACAAAGTTTCAGTCTTACGGATCAGGAAAGAATTCTTTGGATTTGATTCAGAACATCCAAGAAACTATCAGTTATCTATGGGACATATAGCTCATAAGAATATTCTTAGGGGAAAAAACAGAAGTCCCTTTAGCCTAGTCTCCTGTTGCCAATAAACAAGGCCAATTAAAAGGAGTCAGTTTCTAGCATGTGATAACTCATGAACTTTCTAAACCCGATTTCACCTTTTTAACATATAATCCCACATTTTTCTCTTCTTTTTACCTTTTACCATCCAAAATATTCTGTGTCAAGGTCACATTTTGATCATATACTGTCCAAAACAACTATTTATTCTGTTTGTTTTGAATAAGATAGGAACAGTTTCACATACTCCATAGCACTCACAATTCTGTAGATTTCTGCTGTACAACCGTCCCTCATCAGTCTTCTCTTTTCTTTCATGGTGCCCTTCACAAAGAAAATTCATACCATGCCTTTGTTCACCTTGATGGCTTTCAGTCTTTTCATTTCTGACTCCTTGACATAGCCAATTCAAAAAGTGCATAGCCTTCAGGAATGTGCATCAGAGGTTTATACAGTGATATCAATTATATTTTGGTTTCTTCTTTGTTTTTGTTTGTTTGGTTTTTGTTTTGTTTTTGTTTTTGTCTTAATAATTCACAATACTTTTTCAGTTATTGGCCACTGAGCTTATGTTTTACTATTACAAATCTAGAATTCTATTTCTGTACCACAGTATTTGGAAATGGATTGTCAGTTCAAGGCATATCTGTGTCTCACTTCTTTCCACACAATCAGGCACTCAGCATCTTGAGGTCCTTATGTAGTTCACCATCAGTTTCCATGCTTATGAACTTGACAATCTGAATAACTAATTTCTGATTTGTCACCATTTATTGTAAATAATTAATAAATTCATTGAAAAATGTAGATCCCCATAAAACGTCCTAAGTGTCTTCACAGTAGAGACTGGACATGCCACTGGTATCCAATATTCCATTGGACATTCCTATAAACAGTTTATTAAGAGATTTTGGTAGCAATGATGCGTTTTATAAACCTTTGCATACCCCTTATTTACTCATTCAAAATCCAATAGATTTATAACAACTGCCTTCCCATTACAAAATAGTTTTCTTTTGTATGTGTTATTTGTGATATCTTTGGATAATTTCATGATAGTTTTCCCTGTCTATAGCAGTTTGAACTCTTTCTAGTAGTATTTCAGGAAAATTGCATCATATTCACCAATTTCTAAATGATTTGCAAATTTAAGCAAGAATTTTCATACTATGTCCAATAATTCATACCCTGTATCTAGATCATACTTTTGTACAGCTATTTGAAACTAGTGAGTTTTTCTTCTTTTCATTTGTTGCATTATGGTTTTCCTGGTATTTTCATTTGACACAAATCTCCAAAATTGTTTTGCATTTAAAAAAAAAAAGCAACCTTATCTTAGAATCTTCCACTTGTCATCACTAAATGCAGGTGTGAAAAATCTTTTGTTTTCAAAACATGTTTTTCATACTTTTTTTTTTTTTTTAATGAAGACTCTGGCTTCCCCTGAACGCAATGTGCTTGAAAAAAAAATTTATTATTAGTTGTATAACCTCTACATGGTTTTCTCAAACATGTTTTGATTTGTTTTGATAAGGTTTTTATTTCATTTTATCTGCTAGATTTTTGTCTTTTTGGATTTTTGTTATTGAATACAGTTTCAGTTTCCTAAAAGATTATTATTACACTGAAAAATTTCCTTAGTTCTAGATTGTAGCGATGATTTTACCTCACCTTTTAACTAGGTTTGGGATTATTTTATCTTGTCTTTCTAAGATCCATTTGCTATTATTCCTGTCAATTTGTAATCTATTGAAAAATACCAATAGCATATCATTATGACACAACAGCCTACATGTAATCTATAACATACTGTCCTTCTGTCTTTGCCCTCTAATTCCTGTTTAACGTGCCTTCCTAGTTTATGTATCTATCCTTCAAAAAATTAGGCACTGTCAATATGAATGAATAGCCTCCATTCTACTTTCTGGAGAATATGTATGTATTTGGACTCAGTAATTTGACACTTACACGTCATATGATGGCCAGGACAGTTCTTTATCTCCCTCAAGAATTCATCTATCATCTCCTCTTTTGCCGTTTGTAGCCACATGAATTACAAACTTCTACAAACCAAGCTGATGACATAACACATTTCTTCCTCTCTGTAGAACTGGGTTTTCTATCCCAGAGGTACCTTGAAGACATCTTTGAACAACCTTCTTGCTGCTTTTGGAATTCAGTTTCTGCATCCTTGCAGTACTTTATCTCTGAGTACTTTGAGATATATCTTCAGTAAACTGATATATATCTTGTCATTGTCACCTGATGTACATGGGAATCTCTAGTAGAAGAGAACTGAATGATCAGTATTGAGTATTGCATTGTGTTAGTGGCTGAAAGGGTGCATGAAAATGCACTGAGCCATTGTACTTAAAAACTATACAATGTCATTGTTGCGTTTATTGTGAACTCTAAGTACTAACTTGGAATTATTCTCATGAGAAAATGCATTTTGCCTCTTAGTGCAACCATGTTTGGACTGAAACAGAAACTTAACACAACTTTTCGGAGAAAACTGAGCTTGTGCTGTAATTAGTTATGCATTTGGTCATATTAAGACATAGTGTGACTCTATTTCATATGCCATATGTCTGTAAGAATTTAATATATCAAAATGGATTTTCTTAAAAGGATCCTGATATTGACTGTCACAAGGACAAAAGAGAATTTTAGAAAAACTTCACTGGAAGAGCTGTCACACAGCTTCTGAATATGGTATAGAAATAATTACACTGTCCCCTTGAGGTTATTCTTAATTCGTATTTAAGGAGGAGGATATAATGCTATAAATCATTTCCGATATCTGAACAGTTTTTAGAAAGGTTCAGAAAATGCAAACAGATTCCTGCCAAGTAATTTCCATTCCAACCCCTACCAAGTTCATCATGAATTAAATGAGTAAGCTTGAGGCTCTGATTTTTGATTCTTTGAAAATCAGATTCCCTCACACTTTTCCATTTTCCACTCAGATTTTGTTTGCAATAGTTTATGTTGTTTTTTTCTGTCAGTTTTTTCTAGGACTATATTTCATTTTCAGAAGAAAGTTTTAGTGGAATCATTTATTGAAATCTGTTTTTTGTTGGTTTTTTTTTTTTTAGAGAAGGGGCTGATCAAAAAAAAAAAGCAATTATTCTAAGAAGTAATTGTTTTGAAGGATTAGGATACTACTTATTGCTTTACTGTGATATTTGATCAGTTCATGTGTGCAGAGTTGAAATCATTCATTATTACTGCTCTATTAGTTTTAATTATTTTAAATGTCTCACAACATTCTGTTCTCCATTTGCTCTGATTATGGGGTCAACAGTACAAATCTATCACATTTTTTATGCACTTAAGGTTTAGTTCTACATGCCCATCTTTATTACCCACATCCTTTCTCTTAGGAATAGTTTACAGCTAGATCAAAATGTACCATTGATTCTTTTCTTTCAGCTGTTTCCGTGACATGCATTCCATATGGCCAAGACTTCTCATTTGGGCAGCCTTCCTTATAAAAGTTTCCCTTTGACGTTTGCGCATGCCACACAGGCTGCACTAAATTTGGCTCCTACTACTCAAGATTACCCACTTGAACGTTTAACTCTTTCATTGCCATTACATCCATATTTTAACTGTAATTTATTGTGATTTTTTTCTGTTGTAGGAGTAAAAGTAGATAATGTATATCCCGATTAACTGCTTGCAGAATTGAATTAATCAGTGTCAGGAACTACTCTAAAGTTCCTTTCCAAGGTAGAATCACTATAGTACTCACGAGAGTATGATTCATTTCAGAGCAGCATTTCTGTTCTTTAGCGACTATTTCCAGGTGTAAAATAAATTTTTCAGGATGTATCAAAACTCTAAGCACTGAACTTGAATTTCTAATTATTTCTGTGTAAGTCTTTACTTAACATCACCACAAAATAATAGTAATAATAACAATAATAATAAAATCATAATTGCACAGTCTGATTTCATTTTTTTCTCTCTGTGCTGATTACATATTTATTTCTATTCATTTTCTCTTTCTTTAAAGTTACAACCTATTATCACTTCTTGAATTTAGTGTTCTCATCTCACTTTATAATTACGGTTTTATTCTGGTATCTGGCTTATTTTCCTCATTCCCTTTCACTTTCTGTGAATGAAGTTTGCATGGTTTTAACTGCTCTAACAAAGCTCACCATGCAATTTCTTTGTTCAACAACATCTGCTACTTCTTATGATATTTTAGTGCTCAGAAAGATGGCAGATTGATAGCCTTGGAAATGGAAGACCCATTTGTATGTTTACAATATTTGAGCAAGCTGGAGAGGTAAAAGATTTTATGAAGGTACCTCAGCTTTTCTGGAAAGGCTGCTGCTATTTAGTTCAAGTACTCCTTTCTAAATCTCAGAATCTTGCAAGTTGCAAAGGGATTTTGTTTTTTTAATGGATCACTGCCTACTAGACTTAGATGAATTGGCAATTTCTGCCTTAGGAACACAGAAGTTCCCTCATTCACCAGAAAACATCTATCAATTGCTTGGTTACAACTTTTGCATTCCATTATCAGTTCATGGCAAGTGCTCACCCTCCACAGATATAATCAAGAACCTAACATTAAGTTTTCTCCAATATAGTTCTTGTGAGGTGGGAAAATACTTCCATTTTCATTTAGTTGACAAGAAAATAGGTTAAAATAGTTTTAAAATTAGATTCTCTATAGTATTTAAGCAGATGATCATATACAGTTAAATACATTTATTTGATGGTCTGGGTATAAATAAGTTGCTCGAGTCCATGCAGACAGGTTATCAAAAGAACAAAGCATTTAAGCCAGTTATACACATCATTACACCAAACCTCAAATGACTTAAGCTTTTTTTTTCCTTAAGATCCAAGCCACTAAATACAGATTTTATACCCTTAAGTGAAGATATGCACATAGCTAGAAACAATTCATCTCTGGAATCATTTTGTCAAAATATTGCTGTGTCTGAATTAAAGGAAGTTGAAATATGTTCAAGCACACCAAAGGTGCCATAACATAAGATATCTTCAATTACCACTGCTTCTGTCCGTAGAAAATAACTATTAGTAGCATATTCTGTCTTGTATACTTGTAAGATGGAAGAGTCGTGTAAATCTTAACACCAGCTCCATGGCACTCCACATCTAGTAGCTTAACAGAGAGACTACAGTTTTTAAAAATGCAGAACTCTGAAGTCCATTCAAAAAGAGAAGCTAAAAACATCCACTTAGCATTATATTGTCAAAGTGGTGCTCACTCAGCAACAAAGAAATTGTCAACTGTGATGATGAACAGTATCTTAGACTCTTTAAAATGACAGAAAGGATCAAAACATAATGGTTACAGATGAGACGATGGAAGTGCCAAAAGGATTTTATTCCTTTCCTTGACTCTGGTGCAAAGCTTAAACTGAGAGCTGGGCTGCTTCTTGCTGTTCAATATAGCCCACAGTTACATGTACCTAGTTCTTAAGCTCAATTTGTATGACAAAAAAAAAAAAGAAAAAAGTGAAAGAATGACAATACTTATCTAGGTAGGTCATATAACATTCACATCTAGAACGGCAGGAATGAGATATTTCTGAATCATAACCTTTCTACTTAAGACTTATCTCACTTACCATAAGGTGTTGCTGTTTATTGCAGACCACAATCACTAATCAATTTTTCTAAAGTACTTTGAATCTACCTTATCATTAGGAACTAATGGCCCTTGACTTAATTAAATGACAGATAGTCAGCCAGATGAGCAGATACTACTTAATAGATCATCTTTCTATTTGGGACACTGTCTTCTTGTTGGTGTTTTATTGTGACAAAACACTCAATTAGTGGATGAAGTTAAGGCTGTCAATGTGATCTACCTGGACTTCAGTAAAGACTTTGACACTGTCCCCCATGACATTCTCATGGAGAAGCTGGCTGCCCATGGTTTGGATGGGTGTATGCTCTACTGGGTGAAATACTGGTTGGATGGCCAGGCCCAAAGAGTTGTGATCAAAGGAATTAAATCCAGTTGGCTGCCGGTCATGAGTGGTGTCCCCCAGGATTCAGTACTGGGGCTGCTTCTATTTAACATCTTTATTAACGATCTTGATGAAAGGATTGAGTGTACCCTCAGTAAGTTTGCAGATGACACCAAGTTAAAAGGGAGTGTTGATCTACCTGAGGGGGAAAGGCACTACAGAGGGACCTGGATAGACAAGATTGATGGGCCAAGGTTAACTGTATGAGTTTCAATAGGGTGAAGTGTCGGGTCCTGCATTTTTGTCACAACAACCCCAGGCAACCCTACAGGCTTGGGGAAGAGTGGCTAGAAAGCTGCCTGATGGAAAGGGACCTTGGTGTACTGATGGACAGTCAGCTGAATATGAACCACCAGTGTGCCCAGGTGGCCGAGAAGGCCAATGGCATCCTGGCTTGTATCAGGAATGCTGTGGTGAGCAGAACTAGGGATGTAATCCTGCCCCTGTACTCGGCACTGGTGAGGCCTCACCTCGAGTACTGTGTTCAATTTTGGGCACCTCAGTATAGAAAAGACATTGAGATGCTGGAGCAGATCCAAAGAAGAGCAACATGGCTTGTAATGGGCTTGGAGAATATGGCCTACGAGGAGAGACTGAAGGAATTGGGGCTGTTCAGTCTGGGGAAAAGGAGGCTGAGGGGAGACCTTAATGCTCTCTTCCAATATCTGAAAGGTGCTTACAGCAAGAGTGGGGCTGGTCTTTTCTCACTGGTGACAAGTGACAGGACGAGGGGAAATGGCCTTAAGTTGCACCAGGGTAAGTTTGGGTTGGACATAAGGAAAACCTTATTTACAGAAAGGGTTCTTAAGCATTGGAATAGACTCCCCAGGGAGGCGGTTGAGTCACCCATCCCTGGGTGTGTTTAAAAACCATTTGGATGTGGTGCACAGGGACGTGATTTAATGGAGGGTTGTTAGAGTTAGGGTAGTATGGTTAGGTTGTAGTTGGAGCTGATGATCTTTAAGGTCTTTTCCAACCTGAGCGATTCTATGATTCTATAACAGAACAAGTACAGAGATTCACATTGATACACTAAATGTTTCTCTCTTAGTTAATAATAAAGAAGTGGTTTCATTGTTATAACTGTTCTAGTATTTAAAGTATATGGATATTTCAAGTTTCATAGAGTACACTCTTAGCTGAAGAGGTGAAATGCAATCTGCCAACAGATTCACTGTCAGTTTATTGTGATGCCTAAAGGTTCATAAGCTTCATCTTTCCTATGAATACTAGAAACTATGGAGCCTGAAATATGATGTGCTGTTTTCTGACATCCTATGGGATCTAAGTATCTACAAGAATATTTTCGAATTCTGAGACAAAATTGTAGAACAAGTATATCATGGAATACATATAAACTGTTCTTCATGATAAAGTTATTTATTGACTTCTTTTGAATTGATTGTTCATTTTAAAAAGATAAGCTTTGAAATTGCATAGTGCCACCTCTTACTGTATTTATTTCGACTAAACTTTATTGTCCACTGTACAGAAGTCTGCATTTGATATGATTGTCTAGAATACTTTAATAGTCACATGGTATTTTAAATTTCTGTTTGAGAAGGAGATTAACTGCTGCTTGACTGTTTCCATTGTTCATATTTGGTTAAACGAATCCTCCGCTTTACATATAAAAATAGGTTACCCATAAATGCATAGAGGAATAGAAATTCAAACCCTTGGCCAAAACACATACAACAGTTTCTCATCAGCTTACATGCCTACAGGGGCTTATAAGACAAAATATGAAGAAATGTAAACAAAACTTAGGAATAATACTTCTTATACTCCCTTTTTCTTTGTGCTCCTACTAAAATAACAGTAACTACTGATTATTCCCACACATGAATCAAGTTTCATCAGTAATACTACTTCAACATTGGCAAATGCAATTGCTACCACACCACATGCCACTATAACATCTCCAGTCATTATAGAACAGTCTTATTTTCTTAGTTTTCCCAGACAAAAAGAAATTCCCACTCTCTGGAAGGCTGTAATTTGCCGACACATATTCACAAAGAACAGAAGAAACCACATCCAAATTGAGATGACTAATCCTGTATGGCAACTAAAAAAAAAAAAAAAAAAAAAAAAGGTGAATCCAATGAAAATAAAAACTGAAGCAAAAAATGTAGTGTTTAGTTAAATTCCACCAATTATCAGGATTTTAAATGGTTTTCCAACAGATTATACTCAATAATATGCATTCCTTGATTAAGAGATGTTCTTATTTCTAAGAACTACGAAAACTTCACATTGTTCTAGTTAAAACTTAATATTTTCACATAGAAAATTCATGAACATATGGCATCAAAATTAGATCTTAACTGCTCATGCTGTCCTTTCTTAATAGTTTTGCAGCCTTTTTTTTAACAATCTAGCTCTGCTGAAGTTGAAGATTTTGTAGAACAAGATAGTCATTTAGTTAATTTTATTAACAGCAACTATGTAGGGTACAGTGTGACCTTCATACTGTGAACCTTTAGCAAAGATGGGAGGTGAATTTAATACATCATAAAAAGAATCCTGAAGAATAATAGTAACAAATAATGACTGTGTAGGACTGCCTCACAAAAACACTTTCAGGGTTAAAAGACACAGTCTTCAAAAATTACGGTTACAACTGTGGAATAAATTTTTACTCTTCTTGATTATCTTGGTCTGGAAATTTACATATATCTCACAGGTGAAATTCTCCATTTTAAAAAAGTTTAAAATACATAAAATCTGTTAATCTTTTTTTTTTTTTTTTTCCTTCTTCCTTGAATAGACAAAGAAGTAGAGTTCCTTAAATTCATGCAGTAGGAGTTATTTGTCCAGCTCATTCCAATAAATTAATTCTTAGTAGTAAAAGCATTCAGATGTTTAGGTCACTTAAAGAATACATAGCTTTACTGGTAGCAAATTTTATATAAAACATGACAACAAACTTCAATAATTAAGCTAAATCTTTCCATCAAAATATGTAATTTCAATCTTTCTTTATTGACAAGGCTTGCAGCCCAGAAAGCCAAAAGTGTCCTGGGCTGCATCAAAAGAGGGGTGGCCAGCAGTGAGAGAGAGGTCATTGTCCCCCTCTTCTCTGCCAGAGAACCAATCTGGATTATTGTGTCCAGACCTGGGGCCACTGGAGCAACAAAGATATGGGGCTGTTGAAGTGGGTCCAGAGGAGACCATGAAGGTGATCAAAGGGCTGGAGCACCTCTCCTGTGAAGAATCACAGAATCACAGAATCACAGAATCGTAGGGGTTGGAAGGAACCTCTAGAGATCATCAAGTCCAACCCCTCTGCCAAAGCAGGTTCCCTACACCAAATCACACAAGTAGGTGTCCAGGCAGTCTTGAACATCTCCAGAGAAGGAGACTCCACAGCCTCTCTGGGCAGCCTGTTCCAGTGCTTCAGCACCCTCACCGTAAAGAAGTTCTTGTGCACATTTGTGCGGAACTTCCTGTGCTCCAGTTTCCAGCTGTTTCCCCTTGTCCTGTCTCCACACACTGCTAAAATAAGTCTGACCTCGCCACTCTGCTCCCCACCTTAGATATTTATAGACCTGGATCAGGTCCCCTCTCAGTCTTCTTTTCTCAAGGCTAAACAGACCCAGCTCACT
>JAOWBP010001760.1:81000671-81011949 GCA_028571105.1 Tragopan temminckii
CGCTCCTCCATCTATGCTTCTCCGTCTGCTTTTCTTCATCAGCTCAACTGGACTGCACTTCTCACCTCAGCGTTGTGTTTATATGGTGAGGAAAAAGGTTCCTAGGCTTTCAAATTGTTTTATAGGAATATTATTCATCACACAAAAAAAGAGTGTCTCATGGCTCTTAAGAGATCTTATAGTTCATTATAGTACATCTATATCAATCTGACCTGTTACCTATGGTGTTATCTACATCTCTACTAGTAACCTAGATAGTAACAACACAAGTTCTCAGGCAGTAAGGTCAACTGACACAACACTGATCATACATGTATCAAGGTCTCTAAACTTCTAAAAGAGCTTTGCCATGTGAAAACTACTATTGGCAACGAATGTCAATCCAGTTTGATTTCAAAGCCCCACCCAAGATTTGATTGACAAAAGTCAAAAATAATTCATCATAACAATTTAGCAATGTAGATGATCAAGTTTCCGTGTCCAGCTTTGGATCCTGGCATAGCCATAGCCATTGAGAGTCTCCCATTCACATTTCTAAGATAGTAGAAATAATACTGATTCATGCATCACGAAACAAAACAAAACAAAACAAAAGAATAATGTGAGATAAAGAAAAATCTGCTTTCTTTATACCCTGTGTAATCCATAACTTTTTTTCCCCTGGAATGCTTTTAGGATGATCACTGCAGTGTTTTGGTTTCACTGGGTGTCTGAAACATTTTTTATAAGCTTGATGTCTGAAATTCTCTTATCCAGACAAAAATAAACAAAAATGAAAAAGATGAACATTCCTCGAGGAAGCAAAACAGATTTTTCTGCTAAGAGACCTTATGCAAGTATTTTTTAAGATGTCCTTGCTGAGTTGACAACTTTATATAATTTTCTTTTGCCTAGTATTCAATTAATATTATCTGAACTCAGGCAGGAAGGAGATCTCCAGTTAGACTTAATATAAAGTATTTTAAACTGATTAAATTTGGACTAAGTGAAATGAAACCTGCTAGTCTAGATATCTAATTTGCTTTACATCTTTGCATTTATAGGCATATTGGTATAATGAGACCAATACGACTATGAAATATGATCAGATCATACGCTGTTGAAGTATGATTTGGAGGTGAAAACTACTAGTATTAGAAATGATAATAGGAATTTGTGGAAGTGTCATGTTCAGCACAAGTCCAAAATGCACACTATTAGAACATTGCCAATTTCTGATGTGCAGTGTAGCTACAATCCTCTCAATTGCAAACCAACATTCTTTTTTTTTTTTTTTCCTCACCTCTTAAAAGGCCTCTTTTGATTCTACACAAAGACATTTTTCAATTTTTTGGAATGTCATTTTACTTATCCTTGCTTGACCTTCTGAGAAAGCATAACACAGTTTCAAATTATTTGCTGAAGTATATTTGACTTCCAATAGTCTGAGAATTTGGAGAAAAGAGGGAAAGACATTAATAGTTCTGTCTTTCTCTCTGCCTAATAGATCTCTTTCATTCCAGAAAAGATGGAATTTGTTTGCTTTGCCTTCAAAAAAAAAACTGTCTAATTTGAATTCAAATAACTTTTACAGTTTAGAGTAATTGACTTTAAAACTTAGAGTCAATAATTTGCCAAAAGTTTACACACAAAAGTCATTATAGGAAATGCATAAAGAAGACGAAAGACTTATAATGAACATATAGAACCATATGTTATATATAAACAAATAAAACGTATAAAACAATGTTTAGCAGCATGTCAGATTAATCCAAGCTGAGAGTGACTTCTTTTCTCTCAAGTTACCATTTATGACAAAGACAGACATTTCCAAAGGTCATTTTATCCAATATGTATTAAGTACTTCCGCTACAAAGCTTATACACCCAATTTATTTCTATCTGCTCAGAAAAGATTGATGAAGACTGCATTTCTGTCCTTCCATGGACTAGAAGCATGTGTTAAATGTATCAGGTGTGTTAGACTAACTTCTACATTTTAGATGCCAAGAATGGTGAAATAGGAAAAAGAATTTAAGAAAGAGTGGTGAGTGATATAAGGCCTTTTAAAATAATAATAACACTTTACAAGCCATTGATTATCTGATCTTCTTCCATACTAAAACCTGTTTGTAATCTCTAAAATTATAAAAATTTTTGCGAGTACACATTTAATTTAAATTCATTCTTATCCACTACATTCAGTTACATTTTATTGTTCATACAAAGCTATCAGAATTTTCCTATTTTAGGTTTAGCCATAGAAGGAAGTGTGCAGGAAACTGCATCAAGTTCACATGTTATAAAGTGAGGTGATTGGTGATGTCAACCTAAATGGCTCCAGGACAAAAAAAATTCAAGCCAAATCTTAAGATGTGAGTCCACTTGCTTTTCAGCAAAGCCTTGAGGCTCTACAATCATTCTTGACACCACTTCAGCACCTTTGCTTGCAATTCCAGTTTCTTGGGAAATGTTAATCACTGGATATTTTCCAAACCTCATTTTTTAATGTAACACAATACTAACAGAGCAGGACTTCTTGGGAACCAGCAGAGAGGGAAAAACTTGGAAAGATGTTTCCTATTGCTAGAGTGCTCTATTTTTCTTGCATCTCCAGTGAGCTGGGAGAAGAAAAAGTATATATTATGTTTCATTCTGCAACTATGGAAGAACAGTTTGAAAACTGTAATGTTAATTTTTTGATCATCAATTTTCTTCTGCTAACATTGCAATTAATCTGTCAAATTAAATTATAGAGAATCAAGTAAAGAAGAGAGAATTCTGTAAAATAAGATAAAAAAATATTTTCTGAAGTTCAAAGAAAGTGAAGTGCAACAGTCATAGAGAATAAAGAATCAGACATAAGAGTATAAAAATGAAAACCTGGGAGGATTTGCAGGAGATTATGTACCCAATTTATCTGCTTTGAAGCAGGATTGTATGTAGACAGAGCATTTCTTCAGACAGACTGGTGGTCACCTAGTAGTAAGAACTTCTAGTGAAGTGATTGCACAGACTTCTTGCTCTGTTGTAGTGCTTCACTAACTGCAATTAGGAAGCTATTCATAGTATTCAGACGCTCTTCTCTGGGGCAAATTAAACTATCTTAATTTCTGTGCTGTAAGAGAGAAAGGATACAGCTCGTTATGTAAGATCTTATTTTTCTCTATCGTAGACTAGGCTCTTCACTGCTTTCTTATGAGTCACATTTCCTCAAAGATTTTCCATTCTTTACACTTGAATAATTTTTAAAATAAGTTGTGCAAAAATGGATATATAGCTTCCGTTGATACTGCTGGAAAATAATTTCCAAGGATGTTATTTCTACATAATTGTTGAAGAAAATGATTGAGAGGTGAATGAAGAATTGATAAGTAAGTCCTAAGTTATATTCCAGGACTAGTTGTGGTTATTTCCTGAATGAGGAAATAGAAAAAAACCAGAATTATTAAACAGAACTAAAACTGTGCAGGAAGATCATTATTTCATTAACAGTATAATGTAATATAAACAAAAGCAAGTAACCTTTGACTATGAAGAATGAATCGATAACATACTCTATCAAAGAAAGTGGTCCATTCTTCCACTGTAATTCAGTTTCCAAGACACACTCATTTAATTTTTAAAGATGTTGGCTATCAGTTTTGTTAGAATCCCTTCTGCAGTATATAAATACATAACATTTTTAGTAAAAACGGCATGATCATAAAACGCCTGCCTTTCAGAGTTCTTTTTTTACATGGGCACATTATTAGTATATTTTATGGCAATGAAATTGTTAACAGGGCAATTAAGAATTCTAATTGCTCATTTCCAAAATAAAACAAACTGCAATAAACAGCAGCAACGGCAGCAAGAAAACCGTGAGTGTAACCATGACATTCATTTGTCTTGAGAGGACAGTGAAGTCGACATTAATCTGTTTAATTCAATGAAATTATACTGAATCACCCTGGTTATAACTCATTCCTCTTCCTGGCTGTTGACAAGGACTGTCACGTGGCCGCCATGATTATCCACAGGTGTGATGGTCTGTTTGCCTATCTATCTTCAGCCATCATGTTTTTTCCCCAGACACAACTGTAATTGTTGAACCTATTAGGTAATTTTAGTCAAAACAGAATGATTTCTGGAGGCTTCAACGTTAACAACTGCCTGGAAATGGTCAAATGATTTAAAAAAAAAAAAAGAGAGAGAGAGAGAGAGAAATCCAAATTATCATTCTCAATCTTCCTTGTGGCTAAGGCTGAAAAGTGAAAGTACTTATCTGATTATGCACAGGAAAAATCAAATGGGAGCAAACTGCAGGAAACTAAACTGTAACTGGTGGGGCATTTGAAAAACACAGCTCTCGGTCTGGTTAGAGGAATATTTTGAAATCACTAGGCTAAAAAAGCAAATTTCTGAAACAGTCTTTTTCGAGATAAGGCTCATAAAAAGGGCATGCTGAACTTAGATGACTGAATCCTCTAAGTATGCAAAAGCTTTTATGGCTCTGTTGCTTTCTTTCCTCCTTTTTTCAGGTAACTGTCATTTCCAGCACTTGCCTCTTTACTGAAGCAAAGTCAAAGTGAAGGACTCACAAATCTGTATCAAAAATTGCTATTTGGCACAGTAGGACCATTGTGTTAATCTCATCATTGGCATTTAAGCACTGTTTAAACTGTACTTACTGGCTTGAAGAAAAATCGTTACACTGAGTCAAGCCAAGACTTCAAAAGCTCAAGAATGAAGTTCATATTGAGTTCATATTAATAAGTGGCTCAATGTTGCAATCACCAAACACAGGTAGAGCTAGCACAGTGTGAGGAGAGGGAGTGATGGTAAGATATTCATCTTTTTCTTTGAAACTTGGCCAGTTCCTGACATCCAGTAGCTAGGGAAACACTCAGATTTCTCTGAACTCAGTCAAATTTCTTCTGAACCTGATTAGAAATGTCACTTGATGTACATACAAGATTACACGTCTGAGGCAATGACACATGGTCACTGAATGGAGTCATCTGTCTCTGTAAACTCCTGAAATTGTAACGCTCCCTAACTGCAATATAGAGAACAAACAAGTTAACGTCTGGCAACTTAGCAGGGAGCATTGCAAATTGATCCTGTATAAGCCACGTCTGACTCAATGATTCACGGTAATCACCTCCTACAACTCGCAATTTAAAATGTTTACCCCATTATTAGCTTCCAAAGGACGTCATCACTCTGCAGTGGGTTCGGGGTTCTGCTTAGTCATTAATAGAACTTAAGATAAAAAAAAATATACATTAATTATTATGGTTCTTTGGGGTGCCTTCCAAAGTAAGATTTATGTACATGAAAATCTCAATTTAGGAGACCTGAGTTTTCCCATAAAAGTCTCCTGTTGATCATTTCTAAAATCTTATTCAGATTATGCATTGCAATAATACATTCAGACTGGAAAATCCAAAATAAACAAATCAGAACACTGAGCTTTTTTTTTTTTTTTTTTTTTTTTTTTTTTTTCAGTTTTCTGAGGAGGAATGTTGTGCAAATACACAGGAAATTGTACATAGTGTCTGATAACTAGAGTTTTCTTCAGGAAATAAATCTGTGCAAAAGAGCATATTTTGGGCCTGATGAATATAGGCAATGAAATAGCCTTTAGGAGGAGATTGAGCCTGAGAATAAAAATAAGTTGCTAAAATCTATTCATTTAGCTGTAATTATTTTTTCCCAAAGGCCTTATTTTATAACTTTCTCAATAATCTCAGGAAAAATTGAAAGAAAAAAAGCACAATAAATTCATCTGCTGCAAACTGTGGAGAGCAATGCAATGTGTACCTGCATCATGTATATTTGAATACATATGCTGATAGTGACTGGTATCACACCCTAATTCTGTCATAACTTACATAAATATGATTCTCAGTTAAAAAGAGTTAGCTGTAAAGATGATTATGAATAGGTATTCAAATATCTGCAAACCTCAAACCCTCAGGCTGCGCAAACCCTCAGCTGGCACAAAAACTAAGGTGAATATTTTTAAAACCAAGAAGAATGATATGGGGGGGATAAATAAATAAAAATAAAATCTCTTTCCAGGTGGATTAATAGCTCGGTGACTGAGGAAGCTGGAAGGCATACATTTTATTCCCTTATCTTTGTGATCCAGACTGGAAAAGTAAATCTCATACAAGAGTTGTCAAGTTTAAACTGACTTTTCTCTCTTTTTTCTCAAACTTAACATGAACTGAGAAGTGCAGATCCCCAGAGAAAGTCTCAATAGAACTGGTGTGTTTCCATGGAAAGCTTTCATATTTTTGGACAAATCAACAAAAGTATTTAACCAAAAGGTAGGTTTTAAACAAAGGAAATTACAAGACTCTTTCTTTCATTTGTGTCAGCCAGCTTCAGAAAATTTGGTACACCATTCACTACTCTTCATGTGATTAAAAAGCATTAAGTATGAAATCATGTTTTATCTGAACAGAGAGAGAAGCAAGTGGGCTAAAATCTACTTCATTTCAATGTTCTACATCCAACATAACAACATAACAGTAACAAATCTTGGTAGAAATCATAGGTTACTATGCCTCTAACCTTTTGGTCTCTTTCTTTTTCCTACTTTCCTTTTTTTATTTCAGCATGTTGATTGATGGCTTAAAATATGCTTCTTATCCAGCAAACATTAGCAGAGCTGAAAAGGAAGTACCACAAGATAAGCATTCCTGAAGGAAGCAGCAGGATATCAACTTATATCTTATGGATAATTTTACGGCAAAGTATATAATATTATTTCTCTATCCAATAGAACTACTTCTGTTTTCCAGAAATACACTGTAAAAGAGAACCTTTAATTTATCCCCACACAAGTTGGCATACCAACTCGTTACCACTTACAGTGGCTTATTACCACTTATAGAAATGAAAATTTATCTGTATCACGTTACAACAAAATGACTCCAAATATTATTCCCAATTTGCAGTTAAGACCAAACATCTTTGCAAAACTGGTGGTTAAAAAAATCTACAGCCAATTAGTAGGTTGTCAGAGACAAGACAACATAAATTTTCTGTCAGTGGAGATACCCAGTAGTTATAAAAGGTCATCCAGATATGTAAAAGATGTATGTGGCTTAGGTAAAAGAGGCAGCTGATTTCCAAGGCTTATTAGAAAGCTCATGAAGGAAAAGATATGAGGATCTGTTGGATGTAGGCTGCATGATTTTAGCATGTTACTGGAGAATAAGACTCTTTATTTAGAAATTAGTTCATTTCTAACAGTTTCTCCTATTATTTTCAATGGGTTGCGCTCCGTGCCTAAACTTCATTTATATTTATGAATAAAGAATCCAAGCTACCCAAATTAAATGCATTACTTTTCAGTGTAAAAAGTCATCAAGCCTGAACTTCATCAATTTAATACAAACATTCTCATGTGTTCTTTTTTTTTATTGTTCTTCTAAAAAACTGTAGGGGCAGATTTTATACAAGAATTTTTTCATTCAGATGATGTCTTTCCTTAATTGTATGAGGAAAGTGATATTCCAGTTATACAAATCAATTGTAGAGGAAGAGACCAGGAACTATACCATTTTTGTATTACAGACCCATAACAGTTTAACATCTTCAGCTATTAACTGTTGATGCAAGCCGCTGTCTTTGAATGGCTTCACCACATAGAGATGTACTCTAAAAATCCTTGAGAATTTTAAGAATTGAAAGTCTTTTTTACTCTTTTTCTATTAATGAAGAAAACATGCACAGGAGTAAATGGAAGGGTGAAGGACATTTCCATTGGTATTTCTCTACAGCCAGCTTTGATGCTTTTGAAGTCCATTGCCATTATTCATCCACTCCTGCATTCTCTGTGTAACAAGGTTACCTAGACATCTCTGAACCTGTAAATATTTGTATTATTTTATGGTTTCTCTCCAAAATATTGCAGTTCTCAAAATCCTTAGATTCAAGTAGTCTTCTAAATTTTATTCTCATCAGGCATTAAACAATATCAGTCAGAAACTTGAACAGCTATTCCCAAATCCTGATTAGTGTGGATGTGATTTACCTGTGTAAAACACTATTTTCACAACAAGCAAAAAATAAACACTGGGAATATCAATTAAAAAAAAAATTCCTAAGGGTGTTATTCTATGGACAGCAGTATCTCAATTTTTTTGTAAGCCTCTCATGCTAATGGAGATTTGGATTCTAGAACAAATACTTCCTTGTTCCTAACAGAAGAGACATAAATGTGCTGTCCACATGCTTGCAGCCACAGAATTGTAGAATCAGAGAACCATAGAATCATTTGGGTTGGAGTGAATCTCAAGGATAAACAAGTTCCAACTGCCCTGCTACAGGCCGGGTTACCTGTTCCTAGATCAGATACTAGATCAGACTGCCCAGGGCCCCATCCAACCTGGCCTTAAACACCTCCAGGGACTGGGCACCCACAGTCTCTCTGGGCTGCCTGTTTCAGCACCTAACCACTCTCTCTCAGTAAAAATCTTCCCCCTGACATCTAATCTAAGTCTCCCTTCCACTAGTTTAAAATGACTTCCCAATGTCCTGTTGCTATCTACCTGTGTAAGAAATTGATTTCCCTCATGTTTATAAAGTTCCTGAAAATAGTGGGATGCCACAATGAGGTCTCCCCACAGCCTTCTGTTTTCCAGGCTGAGCAAGCCCAGTTCCTTTAGCCTGTCTTCATAGGAGAGGTGATTGAGTCCTTGGATCACCTTTGTGGCCCTCCTGTATATCCTCTCCAAAAGCTCCACTTCTTTTCTATGTTGGGGGCTCCAGACTTGGATTCAGTACTCCAGCTGGGGCCTCACGAGTAGAATGGGAGAATCATCTGCCTCTTGCTGCTGGTCACCCCTCTTCTGAGGGAGCACAGGATAACTTTGACTTTCTGGGCTGCATGCGCACACTGCCAGATCTTGTTTTTCATCAGCCAGGACCCCTAAGCCGTCTGGATGACAATCTCCAGATTATTTTATCCTGTGTTTATTTAAGCATTTACACTCTTTTTTATTTCCTGATTAATATTTTTTTTAACGATTCTTCAACATTCTAGGAATTCTTCATGACATAAGGATTGTCAGTGAGTCACAAAGATAATAAGGGATATTTTCATAGCATCTCAATTAGCTGAAGTTCATTCTGCATCTAGAAACATAAAATTTCATAAAATTATAATGATTTCAGTATTAAATAAAATCATGACTAAATTATTTTGGAAGTAATTTATGACAATTTGCAGTTAGATTGGAAACTGCAGTAAATTAATAGTTTGCTTGGTAATGATTTAAATAAAAACAGTATAAAACTGTACTTGTTTTAATATACTACATAGATACCATTGTTCAGTAATCAAAATTACTTTTTGTTTAGGAAAAACAATTGAACTTGTGTATGCAAATAAAGGAAAAATTTAGTTTCCTGTATGATTTAGCAATAACGATATATTAAATACGTAATTATAATCTAATTTGTAGAAGTATCATGAAAATGTTGGGCTGTGCAAATGCTAATCTAGCATTATGCGGCAGGACATTTAAAGGCCAGAGGCAAGGTCAATATCATGGGCTTTGTTCCATCCACAATGAAAACAAAGACCAAAGGTTTGGTACATGAAAAATATATCTACTTGCATCTTTTATACAATTATTAACAGTTCTCCAGGAGTAATAAAAATGCATGCATTTAAAAATAAGCTGACCTAGTACTATTTTGTTCAGATCAAAGAAACTAATTGTGCTTCCATGGTGCTGAAATGTCTCTACAGCTATTCATTGGCTACTGGATTTTTTTATAAAAGATTACCAAGGGGAATGTACTATAGTCAGATAACTTGTTATCATTTATATAATTAATTCAGAATTATTTGAAAACATTTATATGAAAGACCATTTTTAATAGAAGAATTACTGCTTTTTCTTTTTCAGGAAATAAAATAATTGAGGCTGATAATGTAAATACATACAATGAAATTTAAATACCTACAGACTTTTAATATCTTTCTTCCAGGAGTAAAAGTTTATATGCTTGAACATTATTTTGAAATTTGAACATTTTTTTTTCTTAGCCTGGACTACATACGAAAAAAGATGTTTCAATTAAGACAAGATTTCATGTTATCTTTTGATATATTCATATTAATTCTTGCAAGTACCAAAGCTTCAAAAGTTTTACTGCTTGTTAGTTCAGTGCAAAACAATAGAAAGACTAAATGTTGTAGCTTTCATTCAGGTGGAGTTATGTGAAAGATAGCTGAGAATGGATTATCTTGGATGAGTTACACCACTCTAGAGAGAAAAAGAATATTGTTATAATCTTCCTACCATTTGACTACGTATATTGTGATTTCCTGAGGATGAGCCACATCTGGGGAGATTTTCTAACACAACTTCTTTTCTCTTTTCCTCTCCCATTTCCTTCTCCTTCCTCTTTTCCTTTTTTTTTTTTTTTTCTTTTTCTTGACCTTATAAAGAACTCTGTAAATGCAACCATAAGATTGTCAAAAGGGATTTTTATTAGAATCAAAACATTTAAAGAACTCTGCAGCAAGCACACTGTGGAATCATTGTTGAAAATTATGAAAAATAAGCAGTGTATTACAGAACTGGTGCTCTCTGTGGCTTGTTAAGCTACATTTCAATTTCACCAGGGTATTGAGGGATGGATTTGAGCAGTATCTGAAGAAGATACTTTCCCAGTTCATCACCAGAGAAGCCTGTTATGGGTGGGAGTCAGCAAAGGAGTCTGGGCATCATAAAAATGCTACACTGAGCTTCATTTTCTGACATGCACTGTGGATTTTTAGTGCACCTGTCACAAGACAATTATAATCACAGAATCATAAAATAATTTGAGTTGGATAGGGCCATTAAGAGTCATCTAGTTCTACTCCCCTGCAATGAACAGGGACACCTACAGTCCCATCACATGCTCAGAGTCCCATCCAGCTTGACCTTGAATGTCTCCAAGGACCACCTCTCTGGACAACCTGTGCCAGTACCTCACCACCCTCACTGTAAAAAACTTCTTCCTTAAATCCAATCCCCTCTTTTAGTTTGAAACCATTTCCCCTTGTCCTATCACAACAGATCTTGCAGTCTGTCCCTTCCTTCTTATAGCCTCCCTCTAGATACTGAAAGACTGCTATCTTGGAGTACTGCATCCAAGTGTGGAGTCCCCAGTACAAAAAAGACAGGGAGCTGTTGGAGAGGGTCCAGAGGAGGGCCACAAAGTTGATCAGGGGACTGGAGCACCTCCCCTACGAAGACAGGCTGAGGGAGCTGGGCTTGTTCAGCCTGGAGAAAAGAAGG
>JAOWBP010001760.1:81017253-81027826 GCA_028571105.1 Tragopan temminckii
ACAGTCAAACCCCCAGTACATTATATGATGTTATGATGTGGAATACTGATCACCAAAAGTCATAAAACCATGACACCCCTATCTTTGCATCACACCAAATTCTTCCCGGATTGTTCCCTTCTGGATGACTAGGGTAGCTCCCATCAAAGCTCTTACTGAAAGTACACATCTGTAGTGACCCCTTTTCCCTCTACTTATTATAGGAGAACTGGGCATCTATTAAGGCTTCTCTGGTTTCATGGAGAAATATGGTTCATGAGAAGTGATTCTAAACCTACAAGCATACTGAACACAGTGTTGTGGCAATAAATACACTGAAAGCTAGTTTAAGCTGTGCTAGAAATGATAGGCAATTTATATTATCACATACATCCATGCCTGTCACTTGCATTTTTTATGAAAAATGGAACAGCTTCAATATTGACTTTTCTACTACATTAAAACAATGTGTTTAATCTCTGGTATGCACAGCTCACTTCTCATATCATCTTCCTGGTGAGGAAAATGACTGCATTACATGTTCTTTTGGTTTCTTTAGCTTGCTACTTTTTATAGTATATATGTGCATACTCCTTTATCACTGTATTAGAAATGAAAAAGTGAAAGAAATGTGCAACATGCTTGAAGAAGAACGTAGTGAGGTACGACATGCCCTCAGTCCCAAGGGTTACTCACACTATAAGCTTTGGAGTGGAATCTTCCCAACTCAGTTCCCCACCTCCATTTCCCTTTTCTCTTGTTCAGTGTCCTCCCGCATAGAGGCAGTTGCATAAAGATTTTTCTGTAACTGCCCATATCCATGAGGCATGAGCCACTTTCTGATACAAGAAGCAAAGTCATTGTTTAATTAGTTAGAGCTAAAGAGCTTTTGAGGACTACAAAGCTTTTTGGTGTATCCAGTGGTATAAACATAGAATCCCCTTTAGAGCTATTAGAATAGACATACTGTTTCCACTCTGGGAATTATTAGAGATACTGTAAGTTGAAGTAATTAATGTGATCCGTTTATAAAATACAGGGAACCTTCTTCATTACTGTTGAGACTTCTATTGAATCCTCTCTTAATTACGCTATACAGCGGTCAGTATTAAGAAGCCAATATGGGCTAAAATTTCTTATGGATAAATATTTGAATATATTACTGTTATTCCCTCTGCTGAACACTGGTCCAATTTAAGAAGATGTTTATCCATTCACTAAACCTGAAAGTACATGATTAAATCAACAACTTCTGGCCATTATTGAGGTTAGGGATGTAGCTTCTTTGCTAGACTGCTATGTTTTTCAAATAAGAAAAGTTTTTTAATGGAAACACCTGTTCTGTGAGGAAATTTATAGGCATTTTTTATTTAGCTAATGTAATATGGTATTACTTCTGTCATAAATGCTAGCAATTTAATACACTGCATTACACAGAAAAAAAAAAGAGCTAAATTTCGTAAAGTTATTACTCAGTTTCAAAAGAGTTTACTGTATCATAGTGGTTTTACTAGGGCAGCTCCCCACTTTTGTTTCTCTAGTTTCAATTCCAAGTCTCAGTAAGATGTAAGTTATTCATTGGCCAGTTAGCATACCTCAAGTATAAACTCATTCCACAGTTCCGAAAATCAGGGGGAAAAAAATACTATAGCTAAAAAGTCAAAACTTCCAGGCAAAAAGATAACAAAAGATTAACAAAACATGACCCTTCTATATAGTCATTGTCTTCCATACTGCTCCCCTGTGTATGTATTTCTACATACACATGTGTAGAAATAAATAAGACCAATCAGATAATATACAATGGCAGACAACAACCTATCCAACATATTAGTTAAAAGAACAGGAAAGCAGCTGAACTGTACTGAATGCAGACAAAGCTGAGTCCACTCTAAACCCAAGAGCTCTGCAGCAAAAAGCCTGAACTCCACTGTGGATTTTCATTAAAGCAATAGTAAAGAAAAGCAAAAGATGTTGCTGCAAAATTAAACACAACAGTCCATTTCAATACCTCTTAGTGTTTCGAGATTCTGTCCTTCTTCATGGGAAAGAAAATAAACCACTATTCTAAGCCATTAAAAACAGCAGAAAGAACCCCACTGAAGTAGAAGAATAACAAGCATAAGTAATAACAAGTCCAGATATTTAGAAACTCTTTGATCAGATCAACAGCTTGGGCTAGGTGATTCATAGTCCTATATACAGAATTACTCTCAGAATTACTCTGGATATCTTTCTCAGTTTTTTCAGATACTATTTTTTTTTTCTTTTTTCTTTTTTCTTTTTTTTTCAGAAACTTTCCCTGCAATGAGACATTTTCTGTAAGTGCTCAAAGGCCAAAGTAGAACAGAGAGGTTGGGACATGGGAAAAGCCACCTAAAAGATTTTCTAAGTAGTTTTTATCTACAAATTGTTTGGTTTAGCCTAAGTTCTCAGCCATCCATTTTCATGCAGAAAGCAGCTCATCTTCAATGCTAGTGGCAAAAATGTTACAAGGAGGAATTTGCTTAGTGTGCCTGATGTTGAAAACACCTAATGTTCTGAAAAATGAGTTTGGAAAACTTCCCAGATTACACATCTGCCCCTAAAACTTGCAAATAATGGACTGAATAGGAGAGGGGAGGATTAAGTGAACACTTGCTCTTCTCTGCCCTCCCTCACGTAAAACTGTGTGATACCTCTTCGGTGACCTTTATCTTGAACATTCTTTTACAGTAGCCTGGACACCAGCTTAAAAAAATAAAATACCTGTCTGACATGTAGATGTATGGATGTGCTATTGCAAATTAACTGGTTTTATAAGCACCATATGTCAGTGGTTGGAAAGAAGATACCATTGGAAGAAAAATCATATCATGATTAATTAGTAGCAGGAGAAGTTTTTTTCTTACTGCTGCTCATTTTTTTTCCCTTGTGTTAGTGCCTGTCATCCTGCCTAGACATTGCAGGAACTACTACATGAAGCCCTACACATTATGTTAAATTAAAATGAATCACAAAATCACAGCATTTATTGATGAACATGACTCTCAGATCACCTTTCCCAGTTTCTGCTTTGTAGAGATGATTTGCAGAATTTTTTTGACCTCCATCTGTTTAGCAGCATGACCAAGAAGTTAAGCGTCTGCTATTTGCCTTCTGGGACAATCCAGCAGCATAATACATTTCAGTGTCAGAAAACAGTTTCCTGATAAGCAATTTAAACGTTCCAGGTTTTATATTTTTCTCAGTACTTACAGAAGATGAAATTACTTATTTCATCTTTGAGTTTGAATCTAGGCAATGAAAAATACAATGAATTTAAAACATATATGCAATATCTGTTCTAACTCTACCTAACTGCTAAAGATATTGAAACCACAACCAGTTACCACCCACTTCCAAAGGCGAGGCAATGTTTCCATTTGTGGATCTCCTTTGCTAAAACAGCTTTAAACCAGAGAAGCTGAAAGTTTGCATTCTGGATAGCTGCCTCAAGCACTTACTCACTAATTCATCTTACAAGTTCTGACTTGAAAAACTGAAAATTTCTGACTTAATTGAAGGATGTCTGAAACATTCCTTTTTTAAATACAAAGTAAATAAAAAATAGATTAAAAGCCCAAATTTTGGCTCAAAATAAATTTTCTTGTAAATGTAATTTGCAGCATTCACTTTTCAAACCATATCCAACAAAGATGGTATCTTCCCCCAGCCATGCATTACCTCTTTATTGGATTGATATTTTGGAAAAAAAAATAAAGTACATCTTAACAATTTCATACAAAACAAGCCAGATAGGTGCATATAGACTGCATGGCAACTTTGAAGCAAATAGTACTTTCACCAGCCCTTGGAAAAGGCTTGTCTCCTCCAGTCAGCAAGCAATAGGCCAAGGCAATAACATCAACTCTTTTATTTAGATCTAGAATGGGACTTCTACATGCTTTGTAGGTGTTTCCTGGAGCTTAGGGACTAGAGTTTCATATATTTTGTCTGTTTTGTGCATTTTCAAGCTCAGAGTTTCATGCTTTGAACAGAGTTTCCCCTATAGCTTTGGGAGCAACACAGTATATAGATTTAGATAGATAGATAGATAGATAGATAGATAGATAGATAGATAGATAGATAGATAGATATGTAGATATATCTATATATAAATACAGGTATAGAGAGAGCTCTATATATCTATATATAATGCTCTATCCCGCAAAGCAAAGTATTTGTGATCAACATGCATGTGGGCTTTAAAACACTCTCCAGGTCAATTAAAGAAATTCAGAGCTGGGCAAGACACTTACGGCAGTAAAACGCAAAACAAAGAGCAAGAGTCTGAAGTATGTAAAGCATACAGTACACAGTAAATATGGTAGTAAATATGGTAGCGACATGGGCCTGTATTTGAGCAGAGAGGCATTAGAATTGGTTGATTGAGGCTTTCTGGAAACATGACTCTATAGGAGAGAAGAGATGTGGACTCCACTGAGATGTGGACACACTGGAGGGACTGTAATGGTAGTGGTAGACTGTACTTACTGGAAATATTTCCCACTGAAAGCTGCAAAGAAAATGAGACTTATGGCAATTTTACACAGTTTAGCAGAGACTCATTCTGTTCATCTGTACTGGTTCAGTGGTAAATCAACAATGTTAATACATATTTTCGAGGTAGACATGAAGTAAATTGATCTTTTTCATTTCTACCCTGGAAAAAGTTAAAAATAGCCTATAAAAAACAAGACATATCACAATCTGATCAGAAAGCCTAACTACTACATGAATATTGTTGTTACTCTTACACACCTGAAACCATGAAGCAATTCAGATATGCAACAAAATTTAAGACTCTTTAAGTACCTTCATCATTAATACAATAAAATGTATGAATATTTGAGTAAAATAAAAACTTACTTGCAAAGGAAATGAGCACCTAATTGATGTGTGTATTTTATATAGACTCTACCTGAACAGTTAACATGTTGACTACGTTTTTTCTGCCTGCCTACTCTATTCAGTACTATATAGGTGGATGGGTACATTTTTGTTAGTATATGCTAAAGTGGATGCCATAGTTTTACTGATTTTCTTTCCTGGAAAAAAAGGCTGAAGTACTCTATCCAGCCATGAAGTACAGTTAATGGCATGAGTCATCTTGTGTTACATGGAAGTTAAATACAGCAGAAGTAAATAATGCACTGAAGGGAGAGGCAAAATGGATTTTAGATGCTAGTTTGAACTCCATTAAAGAGTTTGCAGAAACTAAAGGTCTCTAGCCTCTGATGAGAAACTACAACTATTCTTTTTTTTTAAGTAAGAAAAATACTCATTATCTTATGTAAATGTAGTTTATGTTTTTAAAGAGAATCACTATTCATAGCCCTAGTACACTGGAAGTTAACAGACAAAAAATATTGGAAAGTACTCATATACTTTCCTCTTAGCAGAAAGTATTAAGAAAATAAACAGAATAAAATCTTTTTTAAGGTAAGCAGAATTGAATTCTGAAATATTATTTCACTTCAAGCAAACCTAGTGGCAGAAAAAGTCATGGTAAGATGAATAAAGATGTTTTTCTCCTACCTTCTAATTTTCTCCCAGGCCAGTTTGCTCTTATGGGATTTTTGATGGTTCTGTTCTTAGAGATACATGTCATACCTGAAGGACAAAAACATAGCCAGATGTTTGCCTGTAGACTTTGCAAATACTTGGAATCAGTTGTTATCTTAAACTTCTACTAGTTCAGCTGTGTAATTTAATTCAGTGCCTGACACTGAATTCTCTCTCTTCATGCAACAGCCTGCAGGTTGATGCTCTCTTTTCTCTGTTTATAAAAGAGAAGGTGTTGACTGTTCTCAGATAAGATACTAAAACAGAATTCAGTTTATATTTGCTAAACACAGGGTTGTTAAAAGGGAATGGTATGCTCAATTGTTCTTATAAAACAAAGCATCGATTACAATAACTATAATAACTGCTGCTACTTTGAATTTAGAGATATACATTCGCTAATGTAAGACAGAAGCTGTTATGACTAACTAAGTAGTTATTTTGCACGGAGTAATTTTCCCAAAGAGTAATCTCTAGTGTATTAAATAATTATCTTTTTTTTTTTTTTTCTTCTTTTTG
The DNA here is from genome assembly GCA_028571105.1 of Tragopan temminckii. Classification (NCBI taxonomy): domain Eukaryota; kingdom Metazoa; phylum Chordata; class Aves; order Galliformes; family Phasianidae; genus Tragopan; species Tragopan temminckii. The sequence continues at coordinate 81,023,338 of JAOWBP010001760.1, forward strand.
TGCAGCATTGAGAAACAAGAATGTTAAAAAAAAAAAAAGTAGGACTGAGAAGTTTCTATGTAAATGAGATCTAACTATAATATAAATATCCACTGAAAAAGCTTAAGTAAATAAAATATTTTATAGATGTAGCAGAATATGGAATATTTTGGAAGCATTTCCACAGCCATACTTGGAGGTTTGTGTACTGGACTACCCTGTCCAAGTGCATGAATGGCCACTGTTATAATCATAGACATTTATACATTCAATACCACTGAATGAATTCAAAGTGTCAAAACAAGCAAATTAAAAATAAAAATAAAAATAAAAAAATAATTTTAAAAAAGGTAGTGTTTGCAGTGTGTTTTCACATCAGCTGTTCTGTAAGCTGTTTATCAGATACAGGTTGATCTTCTCATGAATATTTCTGGTGGGCCAAACTCGAATGGCTGACAACTGCGCACCAATCCATTCTCTGTCTCCCCAGCCTTAGTATGGCTGGAAACAAAATACAATGGATCAGCTCATGGGTGAAGATAAGGGCGGGGAGATTGTTCACCAGTTACTACCACAGTCAGAACAGCCTTGTTTGGAGATCAATAATTCATTGCCATTCAATAAAACTGTAGAATAATGAGAAGTAAAAGAAAACTAAAACCACATTCCTTCATTTGGTTTTTACCAAAACAGATCCTCCATTCAATATAATGGTCACCATTATCCAGACTTTTGACAAAGCACTCTATTAAACATTACTTGCATTTCTACTTTTGGTTCACTCCTTACTTTTGTTTTCCTTTCCATCCATCGATCATTTTGATCCATTTAATTACTTTCAAAAAAATCCTAAAATATCCCATAAAAACCTTGAAATGAAGAATAAAAGACTCCCGTTCAAATAGTTTTTTCTAGAATTTTGAAGAAGCTTGTCCAACTGGAACAGTTTAATTTATAAACTTACCTTCTGGCATTCTTTTTTTTTTCTGGACTTATTTTTCATGATGTATTGGCATGCTCAAATAGATCTCTGCCCCATGTAGTGTTTTCCTTCTCACATGCTTCCAATCTCAGACATGTTCATGAAACTTAACTACTAGATAATAAGTTTGGCTCCTAAAACTAGCTGCTATTCAGTCCAACAGTGAAGCAAGGCCATCATTCTGTCCATCAGTAACAGACTTTTAATCTAACAGAAAAAGCACAGACTCAGGTCAATCACTAACACCTATAATCAGCACTTTTCTGTGCCAAAGCCTTTTAGTTTGACAGGAGTTTCAGATACATTTTACACCTGATATCAGCAGGAATTCTCTTAAGAAAGAGTTCTTGTTTTCGTTATTGAGTCGGTAACTGGCTGTAGCAGATTGTCTTATTTATGTGTCTTCAAAATCACTCTTCATTTTTCTGCTTGTCTTGAAGTCTCCACTACCCTTATATCTTATAAGAAAAATACATTCAATGTTAATATTCATAGCACAGGTTCAGTGCTAACTCTACCTCTTCCCAAAGCCATTTCAAAGCTTTAAATGTGTCTTCAAACCAATTATATGAGTGCAGAATACTGATTTCCTTTTGCAGACATAGTATCCATTATGTCCCCTGGGGTACAGCTAGTTCATCAACAAAGGAAGAGTCAGACATTCTGCCCTAAAACTTCCTGTTTAATATAGAAGCTAGAGATGACTGATGCAAAATACAGTCCATTGATTTAAAACAAAATTAAAAAAAAAAATAGATTAATGTGCTATTAATAAGCAAGATTAGATGTGTTTGGGAGCTAAAGTATTTATATAATACCTGAAAAATACTGATTTGTAATAGTCACATTGTTTCTTGTTCAGCAGCCAACGTACCCAATGCGTTTTATGTGCAATTACCATGAAATAATGCACCAAAATTGACCACCTGTTTGAAATATTCTCAGATACAGATTTACAACTGAAGTTAATTCATTAAAGATCTTTTTTCATAGGTTGATTTCTAAACCATAGCTTCATGATTAGTTCATAATTATTGATAGAGAATTCATTAGAACAAAGTATGTTTCTTAATTATTATTTTTTTAATTTACATTTCCACTCTCTGGAAATATTTATGTCCAATATCCACTTCTGGAACCAATCCTGCTGTGAAATTGCAGCCTTCTGAAGCATTTGGCAATTCAGAAACCTAGCTATGAAATTTTGCTCATCATTACATTTTCCTCTTTTCCAATTTTACACTTAATTATAGAGCATTAAATCAGTCCCCAGTAAACGCATAAGACTGTCAGTCTTGCGCAGAACAGTTCTTTATTTACCATCAGTGACAGAATGTTGGAACACTCAGAATGAATCTCTTTATACATTTATTTGTCATACCACTTACTGTAGAAAATGCAGAAATCCCTAAAATAGCGTTACAGTCACAATACTTGGCAGTAACACTTAATCCAAATTTGCCAAGTCACCCGTATTTGATGCAGGTTTTCTTTCGTCCTGCATAAAGCAGATTTCTTCTCTCTTCTTCAAACCCCACCACCGCTCCCCAGCTCCCCATCTTTTCAACATTAACAGGTCTCTGGATTCATTTTAATAAGTCACTTTTTTTTTTTTTTTTTCCAGAAATCTCTCAGATCGTTGATCTTGTGAGCTATGGTTCACTGCTAGAACTACAACCTTTTATGTGGTTTCAGTCAAGATGAAAAAGAAATGGTTAAAAAACTGAAACATTAAATCAAGACAGTAAAAAAAGTCCCCTTTTCCCCTTCTCTTTCCTTATTAAAAGACAGGAGACTTTAAGACTGTTGCTCTGTCTAATGTTCTAATAATTCCTAACCAAACATTTTATACACTCCCCTCTCTTCTAAACTTCTTTGTCACCCACAGACAATACAGAGAGCTTAGCTTGGCAAGCATATTGGTAGCATGTTAAATGACACATGAAGCACTGAATACATCAGAAAGCACAACACCTTGCCATTACCATTCAGAAAGAATACAAAGAGTCTCTTATTTTTGTGGATAATCCATTCATCAGCAAGAGGGAATTCAGCTTCCTATGTCCCAGGGGAAAATGTGTCTATACCAGTGAGCCAAACAGTACTCTTAAAATAAGCACCTTTCCTCATAGTATTTAAGCATTACCATGGTCCCAATAACACATGAACTATGATATCAGCATAATTCTTTATATTCGATGATTAGACTATTCAAGAGCAGACCAAGGACTAAGATGTTTGAACTGCTACCACATCTTTTATACTTTTGAAATGATTGGATAAAGCACAGAAATAATAGCAAAAGTGAAAAGAAAGAAAAAAAAAAAAAAAAAAACCTAAGTCTGCAATAGCAAAAAGAATCCACAAACTCTTTCAGGGCCTCGGTCAAAATACTTTTATTTCTGCAGGAATATATGGACAAGACCAAAGATATGTACCCATGTTCAAGACTGATTTTGAATATCCGTTTTGAGCAGTACCACTGAGAATTATAGCAGTTAACACATACAAAAATGTTGTCACCACAACATACTTTTTTTTTTTTTTTTGCTTTGGGAATCAGGTTTCTTGATATTAAGAAAACATAATAGATCTGTCAATTGTAGTGCACAACAATGGCAACCAAGTGTATTGCCTTTCACTTTGTTTATGACCAGCAGAGCAGGTCACTACTATATGGTCAGTGCATGCAATACCACTAATAAAGCAGGACATAGAAAGTGGTAGGTTATATGAAGGTGATGGTATGGTATATGGTTCACCAGAAATATTGTAGTTACACAGATTTGTTATCTACTAACGAGTAAAGACAAAAGACCAGCTTTAACTTTCAGCTGCAACTTCAAATTGTTTTAAATGCATTGGGAGAGAGAGGAAAACAGTTTTTTTTTATTTTATTAATTGACTATGAAAGCCTCAAAAATGACTTCTTCCAAAGTCTTTTATAGATTAGTAATTCAGCTAATGATGTAGAATTTATGAAGAAAAATATTACACATTTTAGTGGAATTGTAATTGACTCACACTGTAATGTGACAATATCCCTGAATCACAGTGTTCCTCTCTTCCGCTGAGAAAGCACAGTAACAGCAACGGTTTAGGTACATAAGTGGATAACTAAGGGAAAAAAGAAAAAAGAAAAAAAAAGGAAAAGAAAAAGAGACTGGAAATACAGTGGTTAAGGGTTGGTGGTTTTTTTTTTTTTTTTTTGGTCTCTCACAGTTACCAAACCACTGAAAGTAGATCCTACAACAGTGATAGTCACACTGCTTAGGAGATGAGATGCTCGTAGTGACTCAAAGTCAAAATTCCCACAAAGCATATCCCAAACAACTGAGAATGTTAGAGTTTCAATAATTCAGAAAATTGGAATATTGGAGAGCACCTGATGGTTTTGTATTATTGTTTTCCCTAAATGCTGAGTGGTGCTCCAAAAAATTGCTCAGGTAGCATGCCTCGCTCTATTCGATTGTAATAATTAAGATTCTTTATAAAACAGATGGTGCCAAAAGACAAGTTGTCTTTCCC
>JAOWBP010001760.1:81060331-81085319 GCA_028571105.1 Tragopan temminckii
GCTCCCTTTAGGTACTGAAAGGCTGCAATGAGGTCACCTCGCAGCCTTCTTTTCTCCAGGCTGAACAAGCCCAGCTCTCTCAGCCTGTCCTCATAGGGGAGGTGCTTCAGTCCCCTGATCATCTTTGTGGCCCTTCTCTGGACCCTCTCCAACAGCTCTCTGTCTTTCTTGTACTGGGGGATGCTTCTTAACAGCTACAGTTTGCCAAGTGACTTGCTAGAATGAAGTCCTCAAATTTAACTCATTTAAGTCTAAATAATGCCTACGACAGATATTGTATCACACCTTTGAAATATACCATCTTGTTTATTATTGATCCATAGAATTAAATACAATCAGTTTACCATGAAGACAATATTATTGTTAATTATATGGAACACAATAGCGTTAGACAAGCAAAGGGAGCAGGAGACCAACTACTTTTTCTTCCAAATTCTTGTTCCAAGTTCACTCTTGTGATGCTGCATTTTAAACACTGTCATTTTTCAAAGACTGCAAACAATAATTTCTTTAGCATGAAAAGGAATATTTTAGAATCTCAATAAAATCACAATTGTGACTCTATCTGGCTCTACTGATGTGCTTTTCATAAAGAAAATAAATATTTTATGAAATATTTATTATATTTATCTTATAATGTATGTAATATATATGATATATAGCGTACTATATATAAAAATATAAAATATATTTATAAATATTTTCAGGAGGCTCATAAAGATTTGGTTAAACACATATATAGTGGGTAATTTCTGCTACAGAATAAGCTTTCCAGGGTAAAATCCTCATATTTTATTTCTTATCTTCCTTTAATACTTCCATTTTTTTTTAAATAGCATGATCCTAGTTTTGAAGGTTTCACACACTCAGAAACGAATGAATTCCATGTGCAAGTAGCTGAGATCCATTATACATTTTGTTACCACTGAAGATTAAAACACAGACCAAGAGGTCTGGCAGCTTTTCGTTGTGGTAAGTCCATAACTTTCCTCTTCCTGAACTCCAACCATTTGCCAGAACTGCTTTAGGTTAGCAAGGCACAGCATGATGGCAAAATTAAAACATCCTGTTAAGTGAGAGGTTGATACAATAGTGAAGGAACTGCACGATGCAGGAATGATCCTGGCACACCTCCCAATCATGGAGTTGTTGGAGCGGGTCCAGAGGAAGGCCACGAAGATGGTTAGAGGGCTGGAGCACCTCTCCTACAGACAGGTTGAGACAGCTGGGGCTCTTCAGCCTGGGGTAGAGAAGGCTCTGGGGGGACCTAGAAGTGACCTTCCAGTACCTGAAGGAAAGCTGGGGAGAAATTTCTATAAGGGCATGTAATGACAGGATGAGGCGAAATGGCTTTAAAGTGTAAGAGGGTAGATTTAGACTAGATATTAGGAAGAAATTCTTTACTGTGAGGGTGGTGAGACACTGGAAAAGGTTGCCAAGAGAGGTTGTGAATGCCCTCACCCTGGAAGCATTCAAGGCCAGGCTGGATGGGGCTGTGAGCAACCTGGTCTAGAGGGAAGTGTCCCTCCCTATAGCAGGGGGCTGGAACCAGCTGATCTTAAAGGTCCCTTCCAACCCAAACCGTTCTATGATTCTGATCTTCAAGGAAGCCTATCCAGCTCTTTAAGAGATCACGAAATTACCTCCTATATTCACACAGTGCATACCACTGAAAAAAATAACTTTCTAGATAGAATACAACTTTCTTCTAAAACAACTCTGATCTTTCTTGCTTGTGTGCTCTTCCCTCCAAGGCTCCTGCCTTGCTGGTCAGGCAAGTTCAAGCAGACTAGCTGTGTTTTAAAAGCTTTTTCCAACATGGTTGTAATTATTTTATCTCATTCGCCTTTACATCCCAGCTATCTTTAACGGAAATACACACAAATGAGATAAAACAGATGTGCAAATCAAACTAGTCATATCTTCTCCATCCCACTGAATTTCCAGTGCAGTGGTTCTGACCTCTAGAACTCCTGAGAGCAGGGGAGAGGCAGTACTCCTCCTTCATCAGGTGTCAGAGCAGGTGAATCATTTGATCTCATCTTTCTTCTTATTTCTTTTGTCTATTTAACCTCTGGATCAATGATTTCTTTTTGTGACTTACAAGACACACGTTACACATGAGTCTGGACCTCTAGTATATGAAAGAAAAGGGGCCAGGGCTTTCATTATTCCTCCCTGCTCAGTTTCTCAGGGATGAATTATGATGCTTACAACTCTGCTCCCCTGTTACAGAGTTTTTCCTCCAGGATAATCTTATTGGGTGACTGCAGGGTCACAGCTGAAGAACAAAACAGAAATCAGCATCAAGGGACAGAAAAGCCTTTCCTAAATAGCCTTGTAATATGGAGGGGTCCCCATGGCCAGCCGTAACAGCATTAGTCTGACACCACAGGACTGCTGCTGTGTCAAATCAAAGTGCTATTTTTACTAAACATTAACAAACATATTTTTTAAGTTATTCTGACAATAATATTTCTTTCTGAGCCTCAGCTCACATCCCAAAGTAAAACTTATAGTCTGGACCTCTCTCGGTTATAAAACTGCAATAACACAGATTGAATTTAGTGAGCAATGAAATCTCTAAATGGAAAAGAGTATGTAAATATATTGCATGAACACAGGTAATATAATCTGAAAGTGTCATGATTTTTATTTCAGCAGATAAAAATCACACCAAGCGGACAAAAAGAAGAAAAAAAACAAAAATTTCTATGAAATTGTCCCTGTGAACTAAAATAGAAGTGATACAATGCTTGAACAATGAACATATTTTTCCTGATTTTACACATGGTTAAAAATACAGAGTATAGAAAAACAGAATGGTTTGGGTTAGAAGGGACTGTATAAATCATGCAGTTCCAGCCCTCTGCTGTGGGCTGGTTGCCACCCAGCAGCTCAGTCTGCCCATGGCCCCATTCAACCTTGAGCACCTCCAGAGATGGGACATCCATAGCTTCTCTGAACAGCCTGTGCCACTGCCTCACCACCCTCTGAGAGAAGAATTTCTTCCTCATGTCTCATCTAAATCCACCCTCTTTTATTTTAAAGCTATTATTCTGTGTTCCGTCTCTACTGCCCCTGATAAAGTACCCCTCTTCAGCTTTTGTAGATTGCCTGCAGATACTGGAAAGCCATACGGAGGTCTCCCTGGAGTCTTCTCCAGGCTGAACAAGCCCAGCTACTTCAGCCTTTCTTCAAAGGATAAGCACACTCAAATACTTTTGTGTCAGACACTGGATTTTCTCTCAAAATTCCCTCCAAACAACTGTTAGTGGAGATTACTTTAAGAGATTTTTCAAATATATTTGTGATAAAATGTTTTTCACAGCCTAGAAAGAAAAAGGCATTGACCCATCTCTTCTCCAGTCAAAGTACTGCCACCACAGCGCTGTTAGATGAAGATGGGAAGAAGTTCTGTTTTGTGAATCAAGCCCTTCATTTCAGTTGTTGCTCTGAAAAGTGCCTGAGGAAGAAACACTTCATCTAGTCAAAAACTGAACATTTAAAGTGACAGAACATGTTGTTATAAACTTTTAAAATGAAGACTTCTAAATATATTTCACAGTCGTCATATTCATAGTAAAGATGTACCCCAAATATGGTGAAGAAAATACTGTTGCCTTGCATAACTTGATATTGCATGCTGTCAGCTCCTGAGCTCTGGAAACAGGAACTTCCAGACAGATGACTTTTTGTTCAACTTATTTATGGAAGACTAAGTTTGTGTAACACTTACATTGTCTACCTTCAATACTGCTATTTTAAGCTGAATCCAGGGTAGTTGCTGACTGATAGGATTAGTCCCCTCAAGGGAAGATGAATAATTCCATTTTATAACCACTTTTGGCTGAAGCAGCAGACCAGGGCATTGCTTTCTTCAGAAACAAGACTTTTTGTTTCAAATTATTTGTGGAAGCACTGGCTTGGCTCCAAGTCTTTCTTCTCTTCCCTTTCCTCGATTTGTGGGAAAGAACAGATCACCAAGGGATCCCTTGGATGTTCCTACTGCAGATCCCTGAGGTTACGTAATTAGTTCCAGTGCAAGAGTTTTCTCTCAGTACAGATGGCAACTTCACATTTCAAAGGTCACTTGGAAGATTTGAATTGCACTACACTTAAGATAAATGTGCAGTAAAACAATGAAAGAGATTCAAGCCACATTTTTTTCTACTGGGTTCTCTTTATAATGTATAGACTTTCTCATCTCACTCATCCATGAAAATCTTCAGTTAGACATGTCAATGCCTGGCCTGCCTTACAGAAACATGACAGATGCTGTTTTAGTCACACATGGCAGAAATTTGGAATGGTGACAGAGAGCTTTTCTATTATGCATGTATTAAGCATTGAAAATATGAAAAGTGCAATTTAGTATCTCATATACCATTTGTGGTAAAGTAACACACTTTTACTGAAGAGCACTGCTCTTAGTGACAATTAAATCAATTTTAAGTCTTAAGGCCCAGATTAATTCACTAGACATTCCTCAACATAAAATAGGCCCCTCTTTGTGTTGTCAAAGCATCCCTGCTCCTTCTGACATCATTCAACAGCCTAACATGCTGGGGGCTATCATTAATAAAAACACACAGGAAGTAAATGGTACTTGTGCAACACACATCTCCAACTGCATTTTGATTTCTTCTGCAAGAAGATCCTTGGGAGTGACTTCTCTTCTCTGTCTATCCTGCCTCAAATTAATTCCTCATGGCACACATAGCAGTAGACAATGTCGTTGTATATAAAGCCAGTATTAACAGACCTGCAAGCTCAGCTGGAACATCCTGCCACAGTCACGTCATTAATAAAGATTCCTTCCAAGCCTTTCTTATGCAATAGAACATAAGGGGAGCTTTGGGCAACACAGACTCATTCACATGTAGCTCATGCTTCATTTTAAAAGAAGAAACCAGATTCTCAGAAACTTTTCCGAAGTGGTAAATTTAAACTCCTGCTGACAGCAAAAGTAATTGCTGTATGCAGATTAAACCCAACTGTTTGGAAAGTTCAACTCCATTTCCCAGTTCCATTTTCCACAATGTAAGCATTTCTGTAGATCTGCATTTTGTTGCACAGATGGTCCTTGCAAAAACCATAACAACAACTACTACTCATTGTTATACGTTTCTTGTGCCAAACCATACAGAAGGTATATATGCCACTATAGGAAGGTAAGACACTGAAGTAAGGCTTTTTCTCAGGTAATAAGACCATGCTTTTATTTCATTTTCTCTTTCACAGCACTGTTGCTCTGAATTTCACTAGATATTCAACAGACAATAAAAATGAACTTTTTTCCTTCCAAAAGCATCAGCACTACTAACTACTTTGTTAACACATTTCTCATAACCCTTCTTGACTTCCCTAACAAGCTATCCAAAGTCATGTAAATCAAGGCCACCATAAAGTGATGAGAAACTTAGCTGCTAATGCTATGTTCTGAAAAGCTGAGACAGGTCCCCTGTATGGGACACAGTCCTGAGTGTGAGGACATGCAGGTTCTAGCCTCAGATTTTAACAGCTCTTGTTTTAAAACCCCTTCCATCAAGACAGCACATACTCAAACATACATAACTCTCATCCATGTCTGAAATCAAGATATGTATCTCCTGCTTAATGCAGCCCTCCTGTCTACTGGGACAAAAAAGTTGTCCCAGTACGTCTGACAAGTTTTCATGAATGTGCATAAATTTTTGTTATAACCAAGATGGGGAGAGGTTTAAGAGAGCACACACTGTGTTCTCGTAGCTAAGTTAGGCAAACCTCTTGTTTCTACCAAGAAAACCACTGAGTATAAGTACTCATTACACAGCCATTCTATCCAGTAGCAGTCTCACTCTGACTGAAATTTTTTATGTACTTATCATCAAAGAGGTGTAAAGGTGAACTGATTGTTGTGGTGAGGCATCCAGCTGACTGGGCAGAAGAGATGGAGAGCATTTCATCAAGGTGACAGGTAGCTACAAGTAGCTGAAGCCATTGCCTCCCTTCCCGCATATGTGCACACATTGCTACCAGCCACTCAGCACAATCAGCCATGCTACTCAGCATTTCCTTCCTATTCCACCAAACCAATTAACTAGTAACTGCTTTTGTTCCTCTCGCATCATACATATGGTTCTACAACTATTTCACAATGCTCAGTGAGTCCCTGGGGTTTTCTTTTTTGTTTATTTTTTTAAATTTATTTTGGTTGGAAGGCTCTGTCACAGCCTGCCTGTGTGAGACCCAGCAGCACATCAGCCACACGCTCTCCATATTGCACAAAGTGTGTGGGGTGCATGCAGAATACCCTTCCCTCCCTGACAGATAAGTCCAGTGCTCTTTACACATGGCAAGCAGCATTTATTTCAGCACAATAAAAAAAAAGTTGCCACAGAAAACTTGGGTTCATGAGATGAGTTCAGAGAGCAGGCAGGGACTATGTATTCAATAGTCACAGAATTCCCCAAAGGTGTCTGTAGCCTTTTATAGCTGCTTTCATTTCTAATACTATCAGAAACAAAGTCTTTCTTGCAACATTTTTGTTTTCATTCATATTAAATAATAATAATAAAAATCTGTAGAAACACATACACATAAGACAAAAGTGTGAGTATTTCAGAGCCTAATTTGTCAGCTTAAAAACATCATTTCTCTCTTTTCCAGCAGAAGGCTTGGATTCTGCAAGCACTGCCAATGGGATCCATTTCCAACTAACAATTAAAATTCATCAGTAAGAATCCAAGTGCTGAACTGTGACTTCTTGACCACACAAATTCTAATTGCTCCTTCCTGGAAGATGCAACTCATTCATCAACAACAGCAGGCTGAGTCTGGGAGGGACCAGGAGAGAAGACGGTATTTATAGAGGGTTGACCCACACCAATCTCTTTTGCTTTCTGTGGCTCTTTCCAATCTTTTGACAGACAAAATATTTCAAAAGCATTCTCCCCTGCAATATCCGCTTATCTAATGTTTATGGATTCTCAGGATGGAAAAGGAGAGATTGAATAGTTGCACTGCTTCTTCTTGCAAGTGCTGAACTTTTGAATCCTCTGCCGAATGAAGTTACACAGATAATAGACCATCGTATTCCACATACGAATACATACACAAATCACGATGCTCCACAATTAGTAAGAGCAACAGAGGCTTCACAATTCTACGCTTCAATTAACTAAGTGTTTTTCAATACACTCCAGCTTTACTAATCAATACTGGGGCAGAAATAGAGGCAATATGCAAAAAACCTGCAGACCTCATCATAAGTAGAGCAAGAATTAGAATTAAAGAAGCCCACGTCTAGATCCTACACCTCTCTAATGAACAAGAGAAAAAAAAAAGAGGATGTTGCAGAAGCAGAGAAGCTCTAGAGGATTCAAGTTGGCCATGGAAAGCTATTACTGAAGGGCAGTAAATCTCACACTACATCTTTCTGAAAACATAAGTAATTTCAGTGAATAAACATTGGCTGAAAAAGCAGCCAGTGAGATCTTGGCTGCTTATATACTCCTTCAGAATAGCACACCAACTTTCCACTCAAAATGGATTTCACAGAATAGCAAGAAAATCCTGGAAAGCACAGAGCAGGACGTATCTGTGCCTTAAAATCCACTTTCTCTCTCCTCCAGTCTGTGATCACTGCTCCTTGGACAACAGCTGCCCATCATTAGCGGCAAAGCTCTGTGCATTCCCCAAGCTACATCATGCTCACCTCTCCTCAGCTTCAGATACAACCATTCAACCTCACTGAAGCCTTCAGTTTTCAGCAAAAACTGTATGCTGAGCCTACTGAAATCCTTTCACTTGATGTCTCCCACTCAAAATTGCTGTCAGAGTGGAAGATACAGCATGTTCTTAGAAAACAGAGTTGTTGAAAATTATGTTTATGGGCCCTCAATTCTAGTGTGTGTACAAAACATTTAATAATGATTTCCATTCATTCAAGCATATCAGCTGCATACTCCAAACCTGGAAAACTCCTATATTGGCCACATTGTTTAGATAGTTTTCAAGGTTTCTCATTTAAACTCCATTGAAAGTTACATACATTTCTTTAGCAAGACTTGTTCAAAACAATTGTTTTTATGTTGGGTTACGAAAATATACCTGAGGATTCACTCAGAGAAGCTGTGACTACACAAGTGTATATGAGAAACACTCTCAAACCCATGAAAACATGCAGCTCAGTACAACTGAGGTGCTGAATCTTTTCACAGGTCATCAGTCAACATGAGAGGAGAATTAAATCTGACTTGCAGATACAAACCTTTTTGTTTGCTTGTTGCTTAGAAGAGAGCACTAACATTTTTTTTTTCTATTTGTCTACTGAAAACTTCTGAATTGAAAACTGCAGAGATATTTGCCCTCACACATTTTTATTGCATCTGGAAAAATCGAGTGATGCTAAAGCTGTTATCATCACCTACACCTCAGCTATTTCCAGCTTTTTTTTCAGTGTTTGTAGAAATATAGAAACACACTTTACTATAAATAGTAACATACTGAACATTCAGAAATGCCAGGCTTATCTCCACAGATGGAAGGGAAATACAGGGGTTTTCATCTGATAGGCCAAGGCATGATGAATATATAATGAAATATATGGACAATATTAAAGAAAAAATTTTAATGATCTTATCTGAGCTAATAAAAATTGATTTAGTGAATTAAAGGTCATCAAGTGTCTCACTAAAAAGTGGAAGGAAAAAAAACCCTAAATTCAAAATCACGTCCTCACTCCAGCAGTTGGGAAAAGCAAACTGGAAAACACTAAAAACTTTACTAAAAAATGCTGTCTCTATATTAAGAATTATGAAAATTGATCAGCATCATTCATTTACTTTTAAATTAGACAGAATCCTATTTCCATATGTGAAATACAAGTAAAATCAGTACATTCACAGGTTCAAGAAAAAAAAAAAAATCCACAAAATTATTAATAAATCCAAAAACTGGAGATAAATTCTGCTCTGTATCAAATAATTTTATAGAACTCTGCAGGAGGCAAATTTAAAATAAAACAAAAATCTTAATAAATATCTTTGTATCAATGATAATATTTCTATTGGAGAATTCTTTCAATTTAATGTTGATGTAAATACAATCAACATAATTGAAAAGTAATTTTAAGTAAAGCTTATATTCATTGTTAAAGTATTTTAAAGATTAAAACCTTTAAAAGAACACTCTTCCATTAAAATTTCAATTTTGATTAATTAGTATTTCATGGTAAGGTGAAAATGTGGTTCAGCTTGCCTTATCTGGTCTCTATCTAGATTTCAAAATATACCTATCAAACAATCTTAAAATTCCCAGTTTCTCACAGAGTTCCTCCCTGTAGCTTTCTCTTATAACTTGATTCTTCAAAGTCTGACATTGGGATTTTTGGGGGTTTTCTTGCTTGTTTGTTTTTGTTGCTGTTATTTGTTTGTTTGTTTTTGTTGGTTTGTTATTCTGTTTCCCTTTTTGTTTGATTGGCAGAAACTTCCCCATAGCTAAAACCACCAGTGTTGTTACTGGGACTACAAATTGTGCATCTATGTTTCTTTAGCCACATAATTTTACATATTTTCTTTTCTGAGATTACAAAGTTAGTTACAAACATAAATTATTTATATTTCTGATAGTGTCAGATTTTATTTTGTATTTTTTGTATGATAATAATAAAGTGAATAAGCACAGCCCTATTAATGCCACAGTCATCACTGTCTCCATAATACTGTGGTTTTATTGGCAACAATTTAATGGGTGTAAATCCAGTAGACTTTTTCAACCAGATACCGGGAAGGACCTAAATAGAAGATGTATTTTATCCTTGAGTTCTCACTGATCATTTCTCTTCATTAGACATTCAGATTCCTCTGTGATGAGGGGCATAAAACAGAAAGAGCAGACGGAAAGATTATGGTATAATTCAATACAATCTCTGCTCAGAACCCCATCTCAAAGTAATAAGGATTTTACTTTCAGGAAAATGACGGAAATATTTTAATGAAGGTACTTAAGAGATTTAAAAGTCCACCTTCTATTTGTCTACAGTAAGTTGTTTAAACCTGCAGTTATTTGTCAAGTTTTCTGAAAGGCAGAGGAAGAAGTGGAGAAATGTGAATGTGTTTAGATCATGAGAAATAATTGGATTGCATATGAGCTATCAACTTAAGCAGGTAATTGCAAAGATAACAGGGAAGCACAACTAATGAGATGAGATTACTTAATAGTTGTAGTTGACTTCTCATCCCAGGCAAAGAGAACAGATTTGCAACCAGACACACACTTTCAAAGCAATTAAATGCTTGTGATATCAGCTGCAAGGTCACCTCACCAAACCAGCAATGCTTTTACCAGCATCCAGCAAACTGCTAATAAGAATCAGGAATGAAACAGCTGGGGGCTGCAGAATCATGTTGCTATGGAAACCACTGCAGGTGTGTGGTCCAAGGAATAATAAACCCCACATTTTTAGAGTTTGCAAAGAGAAAAAATGAGGAAGAAAGGGAAAGAAAACAGACTGAAATAAATATCACAAACCAAAGGCATTGCAAGCACTTTTGAAAGGAGGACACAATAGCATTGTTAAATGTGATCTGTAAGGCAGAACGCTGCAGAGGACAAAGGAATTTAGCTAAAAAATACCCTGGTGTCTGCCAAAAACAAGGAAGAAGAAAACAGAACTAAATAATCAAACAAACTAAAAAAACACAAACACTAGAGGGCACTGAAACAGAAACAAAATCTATTACAGGTCACGGACTTCATAAGAAACAATAAAAGGAAAAGACCACTTCATGGAAATCTTGAATTTCCTAACATAGTTTTAGTTCTCTTGTAACAAAAAATCCATCAAGAGAGAGATCATCATATCTCTCATGGAGAGAAACATAGTGCAGCCTTTCCTGGAGTAAAAACTCATTCATCTCTGCACAGAACAGTGATGTGCTGATGGATCCAACTTTCAAAGGTATGCAGAGTCCTGAAACTGTAACTCACTGAATTTGCTCAGCTTCTGAGCAGTTTGAGTTCTCACTTCACATTCATATCAGTGGATCTGAGGTACCACATGTTCACCTTACCTGCCCGAGGAATACTGGCCTACTAAATTTTCTGTAGTGAAGGAGGTTTCTTGTTCTAAGATTGACTGTGCCAACCAAGATTTGAAAAGCTTTCTGTCTCTCAAGTCTTTATAGAATGCAATATTAATGCGATTTTTATTGATTGTATTTACACATTGTTTCCTGTTTGCAGAGTTTATGAATAAAAGGAAAAACACTTTCCGTAGATGTTGTAGAGCAATCCCACCCCAGAATCGCAATATTCATGTAAAAAGGAGTTAAATTCTGAGATCGTGGCAATTACAAAGGAGGACTAACCACATATATGATGACAGCTTCTCCACATGATGCCTACATCCCGTCTGGCCCTTTAAACAGCACTTGGAAAATTGAGAAACTGGATCACATACAATACATACAAATATATAGAGATTAAACAACCAGAAAAAATAAATCAGAATCTTTAGCCAGAATGTTTAGTTTTTATACATGTACTCAATCTAACAAGTTTTAACAAGGCCAAGTGCAAGGTTTTGCACTTGGGTCAAGGTAATCCCAGGTATAAGTACAGACTGGGAGAATTCATTGAGAACAGCCCTGCAGCAAAGGACTTGGGAGTCCTGATGGATGAAAAGCTGAACGTGAGCCAGCAGTGTGCTCTTGCAGCCCAGAAGTATTCCTGGGCTGCATCAATAGAAGGGTGGCCAGCAGGGAGAAGAAGGTGACTGTCCCCCTCTACTCTGCCCTCAAGAGGCCCCATCTGGAGTACTGTGTCCAAGCCTGGGGCCACGAGTCGTAGAAGGATACTGAACTCTTGGAGTGGGTCCAGAGTAGGGCCACAAAGATGAACAGAGGACTGGACCACCTCCTTTGTGAATAAAGGTTGAGAGAGTTGGGCTTGTTTAGCAGAAAGCTAAACACTAAGGCTCCAGAGAAGACCTCACTGCATCTTTCCAGTACTTAAAAGGAATTTAAAACCAGAAGGGGGAAAAACTTTTTACATGGTCTGATACTGACATAACAAGGGGAATGGCTTTAAGCTAAAAAAGGGGGGATTTAGGTTAGATATTAGGAATAATTTTTTTACTCAGAGGGTGGTGAGGTGCATTAAAAAAAATGAAGTTTCCTCTCCTCCAAATAGATCATTCATTTCTAAAGGAACACTGCATAAAAATAAGAATGCTTAATATCAGGTTACAAATGAAAACAAAAAGATTAGAACTTTGCAAGTAAAAACAGATTGCTTAAATACATCATCCTAGAAGCTGAAAAAATAGTGAACTTTTCCTCATAAAAAGCTAAGAGCAGAGTGCTGAGGGATGAAACATAAGGCTATGTTATTGGTTATGTGAGGCTGCTAGAAATAAAATGATATTCAGAGTAATGTCAAAGCAAAGAATTAATAAAGAACAAACTCTTGAAGAAAAAAGACAAGGAAAAAAATGAGTAAAACAGTACTTAGGCTATAAAGAATATATAGTAACTATTCTTTGAAACAAATCAGAAGTAGAAAGTCATTAGAAAGACTGACAATTGAATCTCTAAAGCAACCAGAAGATCAAGGTACGAAAAAAAAAAAAAAAAAAAAAAAAAAGCATACAGAAAAGATAGTGCCAGAGCAGAACATCTTAACTAATTCTTTATAACTGTACATCTTGAACATGGTGGAAAACAAGAAATCAGAGAGGCAGAATGAGGTTTCAAGAAAAGACAAACCAGTAAGATGAGTGTTTGTATCATAGGTTGTGCTGAAACTTAAAAATAATTTATAGATAGGAGAGATCAATATCAAGTTTGGGGAAAGATTGCAGCATCTAAAACCAGACATTTACTTATGTTGTTAAACTGAATTAACTCCCCAAAATGTTTAGTATTCTCAATAGAAGGTCAAGATTATTTTTTCATATGTAAATATCTACAAAGCGGATGTCTAAATTTGGCTGCGATGAGTATACCTGGACAAGGAGTAATGCCTCACAAATCCATTCAAGGTGTTTGTAAGACTCAAAAATTGTATGGGCAGTTCTTAAGGAGAAAAGGGAAAGAAAAATAAATTTTCTCATTGATTGAGTCCTCATCACAGAAGTTCATCTTTGCAGTCTAGGAACTTATGCTAGGATGTTTATTTTTCCTGAAATGATCTAAGCAAGATCATAATAATTATAATTCCAATAATTACAATCAAATGATCTGATTCAAAGTATTAACATTCTGAATGATAGATGCAGCATAAGAATCTCACAATACTAAGCAGATGCATAATGGCAAGTAAAAGTAAGCTTTGGGAAATACAAAACAATGTATCCACTCATAGTAATGGACTTGGAGTTAGATATTACTAAATAGGAAGAAAATTCCATTTGGAAGGAAAAAAAAAGGTAACATGCTTCAACTGAACGAACAAGAAAAGGGAAAAGGAAAGATACAGTGCAATTGAAGAGATGTGGATTATTCTGTATGCAAAAAGAAGATTGGTGAAGAAGTGAAAAGCAAAAATAAGCAAGAGGTGTAAGAGACGAGTAATTGCATTTGAAAAATATAGAGAAATAAAACAAAGATAGCATTCATTAGCAAAGGACAAAAAATAGCAGATAAAGAAAAGAACTGAAATACTTAAGTTTTTTTTTGCTCCAATTTTCCTAAGATTAAATGTGAATAGATATTCAACATAATTAGCATTTGTAACTGGCAACAGTAAAACAGGCTGTAAAATGAAAGACTTCATTAAAGATAAGTGAGATACAATCAGCGCAGCTAAGCCTCGTGAAAATTTACAATAGGTATTTAAGAAAGAAACAAAAGTAACCTCCAAATCTATGTTCACGAGTTCAAGAAAGGTAAGAGATGTTCCAGAGAAAAAAAAGGTTACCACAATACATATCTTTAAACATAAATAAATAAATAGTTAAATAAAAAAAAAACAAAAATCTTCACTGGGGAACTGAAGGTTAAGCTCTGATAGCTGAAAGTGGAAAAAATATAAAACAATTATTTTGTAAGCTACTTGATAATATTAACTTGGCAAGAAATATAAAAATGGATTTCCTAAGACACATGGTATCCCACTAATCAAATTTGCTTCTCTGACAGAGCTACGGGACTAGTGGGAAGAAGTTCAACATACATTTCTTGCCTTTAGTAATGCTTCTGGCACTTGACATTTACATAGGAAAACTAGGGAAATATCATTTATATGAAGTTAATATTGGGTTCTGGCACAGCCAATTGAAAATAAAAAAATAAAAAAAAAAAATCCAACACGTTCAGAGGATTGTTATTAACAGTTACTTTTATCATGGAAAGGTAGGAGACGAAATGGAATATCTGTCATAGGTTTTGAATTATATTTTGACTTTTCAGCAGTGATACGGTTGATAGACCAGAAACAATTTGTGGATGCTACAAATGCCTTGCCTTAAAGATCTCAAGGACATTCTGCTAAAGCCTCTTATTGAATAAATGACATGAAATGTAACAAAAAATGGCACAATCAAAGAAACAAAAAAGGTGTAGACACAAAAATGAGAATAACTGTTTACACAGTACTAATACAGAAATGGAGCTGGGGTTACAGTAAAACACAAACAAAATTATTAAAATTATTTAATAACATGAGATGTCAAAAGAGCAACAGGAAAGTAAAGGAACACTGCATGAAGACCATGAAAACTTATTATTCTATTCTGCTAAGTACTGACAAGGCCATATCTGTTGTACAATATTTCAAATAAAATTTGACAATTCAAGGAGAATCCAAAGGAGTTCTAAAATGTAAGAAGGAAAAAGAAGCATAAGAGCTGAAAAAAATATATAAATATATATTTTTGTAAGCTGGAGAAGATCTTTTTAAATGGTTTTCAAAATATAAAAGGTTATAATGAAGGAAAAAACATTGACATGTTCTCCAAG
This sequence comes from Tragopan temminckii, assembly GCA_028571105.1. Taxonomy (NCBI): domain Eukaryota; kingdom Metazoa; phylum Chordata; class Aves; order Galliformes; family Phasianidae; genus Tragopan; species Tragopan temminckii. Next base: position 81,075,277 of record JAOWBP010001760.1, read on the forward strand.
ATGCCAACAGTTAATTTGAGAAAAGGATTTTTTTTTTTCTATTACATTTTTAGGAAAATTGAATAAAACAAAGGTTTTCTGTAAGATGACAGTGAATTAGTAGGATTGATTATCTGTGGAAAGTGTAGAATATCATTACAGGACATATCTAAGAACTGACTAAAAACTCTGACAGATATCCTTGAAAGATATTCTAGGTATAAATGCTGCTGCTTCATCCTTGGGGACAGACAAATGATTGTATCTGTCTGTATTTTGTGCTTTATCTATTCTCAGAATATGTAGAGAATTCCATGGATGCTCAGCCACTGAAAATATCCATAAAATAAATGGGAATTATGGGATCAATAGCATGACTCTGCAATACCTCCACGTGTTATAAGACATTCCTTGCAATACCTTCTTCCATTCTGTGGAAGCTTATCACATTTTCCATTTCTGGCACCACTGGAAAGTGGCTAAAGTGCACTGTAAAAAAAAACACTACTGTTAGCCCAAAGATATTATTTAGCTTTTGGCATTAATTTACAGAAGGCTTCATCTTGGAACTTGTTACAGCATCTAATTTGGCTACCATTGATATTGTCAAATCACTGCTTCAAACAGGATGCCTTCTGGTTTCTGTCAGTTGTCACTGGTTTGACTTTTTTGGTGTTGAAGATGTATGATTTGGAGTTCATCTCCATCTCCATGATAGAGAATTTTTATGTCAAATAAGCATAATAGAATATCCATGAAAACTTGGATTTGAAATCACAGAAAATAACATTTCCAAGTACTGGAGTAGCTATGAGGAAAGCGTTCAGTCAGCAAGGAAGATACATCTTAGAGTTCTGGATACAGAAGAATAAACTGATACTTGACAAGACGTATTGAATTAAGATTTGTGAAATGTACTATAATAAATTGCAACAGATTTTTCCCGTTTGGCAAAAGCAAACAAGACTAAAAAAGAAAGAACTTTGCACTGGAAATGGGGCTGTTTCTAGCAAGACAGTGATGATGAATACTGGGGAGAGAAATGTAGGGTACCATATCAGATTACAGAAATGCAAATGCATACATTTTGAGCCAGGGCAAAAACACAGTGAACATCCTGCTCTTACATTAAGGGGCCTTACATTCTGCACTGCAGAAATATGACAGGGCTAGACTGACTATGGCCTTGCATATTCGGTATAATGAATTTTTAATACATCTCTCCCACGTAAATTTATTCCTTCTTAGGGATGAGCTTTTAGCTTTCTATAAAAACAAGAGGCCTGATTAAAAAAATAAAAAAATAAAAAAATAAAAATATAAAAATATCAAGCATGTCAGTTTCGTCTTCCATAAGTACTGGACTTCATAATTATTTTTTTTTTTAAGAATTAAAAATTGAAGAAATAGAAGATATATAAAGTTGCTTTTATATCAGTAGTAGACAAAGTGAGACTAATGCATTCCTTTTCTGTCTAAAAGTCTGGACATGAGTAATGGAATCACTAGCCCACTACTGCCATTCTTAGTAACAGCCCACATGTTTTGGATTGACTTTTCAGGGCTTTGGGACTGAGGCTTTTTCATTTCCTTTAACTTCCCTTTATCTGCATGAAGCTCTGTTTTAGCTTTATTGGCTACAAAAGCATTTTTCCATTAAAGAGCAAAATGACGTCTAATTTAGCTCATTATAACTTATGGTATGGTATAAGCATAGTTTTGAATAGATAGAACTAACAGTTGACCTGTGTGAAGTGATATATTTAGGACTAAGACTATGACATGGAGGAACACAGGACTGGTACGAGAGCAGAGGCCTTGAAAAGCCTTTGAAAGCTCCCTGGAGCCCTGCTATAAACAACTCCAGGCTTTGCTTCTCTCCTAACTGCACTCGAGTACCAGCATACCCAAGGGCTGGCCTGAGCCTCAGCCATGAATCCTGAAGTGGTCCAAATGGAGAAGTTCTCCATACATAGCTGTTTGTTGCCCAACATTCTCTGGGACAGTCCCTCCTTTTTTCCTCTCCAACTCCAGCTCCGCACCAGAGGTGAGTGAAATGGAAATGGGACATTTCAGAGCTGCTCTGCTGTGCTACACAAACTTGGGGAGCAGAACCCCACTCTTGCACAGGCTCCACTTGCTGCGTAGGACTGTTTAGACTTTCGAAAGAGAAACTTGCAGAAATCACCAGGTCTAAGTGAGAAAGAGCAAGACAGGACAGTGTTTTGTCAACCTCTCCCCACCTTTTTGAAAGAATGAGCTTTACATCATCTGTCAGCCTACGTACACAAGGTTGGCAAGTCCTGCCACTTCAAACAGGTTAAGGAAAAGCACCATATGGAGTTGGTTTCAGGCCAGAAAGAAATCATTACCAAATCAAAATACAGACCTAATGCATCTGTGTAACATCATCTAATTATTGGCAGATAGATTATTTCACAGCATTCTCCCAGGCTGAGACATAAAGGAATCACAAACACCCCTTAGGATAAAAGCCATGAATTCATGGCAGTGGGGTTTGAAGCTCTTTTTAGTCCTTTTATTCTGAACATCTGTACAAGGCTTTTCTGCTGCTATTCACAGGGACATCTATGGAATTTACATATCCCAGATTCTGATTCACTTCTACTGCAGTCTCATCTTCCTCTTACAAAAAAAAAAAAAAAACCTGAAAGAGCTCTAGTTAGGGAATCTAGGAGCAAAATAATAGTATGTATTTGGCTTTAAAATCCTGTTAATCAAATGAATAGATTAATTAAAAATTTAAAAAGCCTAAAAATGCACTTTTATCACTGTCTTGTCCATCTCTTATAAACATTTAAAAGCACTTAAGTTAGGTAAACAATGAGCAAAACAAAAGCCTGTATTTGGCTTTAAAATTCTGTTAGCCACAGATTGATTAAAAATATAAGACGCCTACAAATGTAATGGGTTTTGGTAAGCAATCTGAAATAAAGAGAATAAAAATCATGTCTAAAAATAATCACTGAAATATTCAAATAAGAAAAATGAGTAAAAATCCCAGCATGTCTGGAAGTAATTCAAATAGGGACAACATTCATCCATTTAATTTCATCTTTAGAAATGGCTGGAATAGTTCTAGAAAAAACAATTTCTTTAATTTTTTTCAGTCCGACAATATATGAAGCCCTCAGATATTTTTACATGGATGTTGTGGCTAACAGACAAAGCAGAACAAATGGAGTAGGCAGACAAAAAACAAAGTGGCCACGCAACTACTCAGAAATTAAAGAAATAACTTACATTCTCCAATTTGTCTTCTTTCTACCTTACGTGTAATTTTCTGTAAAAGAGCTAGGAAGACCAGCCAAAGGGGCTGTTCTTTCTTCTGACACATCTCTGAGAAAAACAGACACAACCTGGCTGAGGTCTCTGGACAGCCACCTTTATGTTACTCATAAACTCTACAAACAGCAAGACGCATGCATAAATATAGTATTAGCAAAAACGGGACTGATACTGCATCTTATGGCATCACTGGAGAAAGAGAATTATTTTAAACCTGGTTGGTTCAGCTACATATGCTAAATATATATACCCCCTTTACAAGATTGTGGGAACGTTCTTTCTCAGAGGACGTTTCAAAAAATGACAACCAAAAATATATCAATAATCTTACAGTTACCATTTTGAGACAAAAGTAAGCTTCTACCAAAACTCAAGCAATCTGAAATATCACAAGCTGTGACTGTACATCACTGGGGATAGAGGAGTGCTAATGAACGTTATTCTCTAGCCCAGAAAGGAGAAATCTGGGCAGACTGCAAGAGAACGAGCAACCACAAAGTCCTCCTTTATTTGCCCCATAGTTTGCTTCTTACAGTTCACCGCACAATCCACTAACTGCTAAGAGCAGGCAAGTGAAATTTCATCCCCTAAGGTCAACATCTCAAAGTTACAAATGCATTAAGCAATGCAAACTGATCTGCAGCTTTTAAGAGCCAGACAAGCTGCCAGCTCCAAGTACGCTTGACATCAAACAGCCCCAAAATGCTGTTTTCCACACCACCACTAAATGCTAGTTTCTGATAGAGAGAAGGGATCTTGGGTCTAGGGTTAAGCCAATCTCATCAGTAAAACAGGAGTTTGAGATGTTGGCTGTCCACTACCATCTCCCATGCATGGATGCGCAGCTCTTCTCAGTAATCTCCAGTGGCAGCTCTGTAAACACTGGAGGATGTGTTTTTCAAACTTACTCTAAGGACACCAGGAGTTACAGTACTCTTTTCCCCAAAGTTATGTTGTTGCTTTATCAATGCCTTTGTAGATTTGAAATTGTGTGCAGCTAGAGCAATCACACAGAGGCGTTTCAGGATAACAAAATCCAGCTTGCTGATTTTTATTCTCCTGCAGATTTAATCCTTAATTATTGAATTGTGATTAAAACCAGAAGCTGAAACTACTCACTGCAAAAAACTATTGTGGAAGTCTTCCCAAATAAATTAGATGTTGGTTTGCTCTATCATCCTTAGGACAATAGATAAACTGGTATGGCAAGCCAGGAAGCATATTTTCTCCATGCTGTCAAAGGCCTCTCCCCCAACTGTCAAGAACAGTCTCTAAACCTATGTTAAAAATCTCATAAGCCAAAAACTGCCAGGAAAAAAGAAAAAACAAAACAAAAAAAAAGCAACAAGAAGGATGCTGAACATTGCATCAAGGAAACACTTTAGAACGTGATCTCTGCATTTCAGGTCCGAAACTTAACAGATTGAGCTACAGCCACTTTTTCTTTTCTGGGTATGTAAGAGCCCTTCAGTCTTCAGGAGCACTACTCTATAACAAAGCCAAAACTAGGACAAGCAAAACATCCACAAGCAAGGTCTGACTCTCTTTCCTTACATATCTGGCATTTTCTCTTAAAGGTGGAGAAAAAAACAACTTTCTAAGTAAATATCATTGGCCACATTTAAAGCAGGGTCTTGCAGTACAGAGAAATCATCAAAAAGACCAACTATTTTTAGAGGCCTCATGTGGGCAACTGTAAGGTATTTTATTGGCCTTTCATGGAATTAGATGTAAACTTGTTGTGTTAAAAAGCTCCTGCAGTTAGAAAAGTGCCAAGTGCAGAAGTTTTATTTACCCTTATTTTTACTCAATACTGCTGGTTTTATACAGAAATATGATTATAGAATTGTAAGGGAAAAAAAAGGAGCTACTCTTTCTGGCTTCAGACAGGATGGATGACTCCAATAGTACTTCTGCAAACTACTCTCATGACTCAAAAATAAGTCCTTCCCTTTTTTTTTTTTTTTTTTTTTGCCAATTCTTTCAGCCAGGAGAAATACAGAGCACAATGAAATACCAAAGGTAAAATCCAGTGTCAGATGAAACACTGACTGACATTTACCAAAGTCTCAAGGAACATCCTATCTTCCACATCTCCAGAAAGCCACTGAGAAAATAACTTCTTTCAGAAGTTCATTTCCAAACATTCATTTATAAATAGATATATGCTTAAAACAGCACTGAGAAGACTTCATTTTCTTTGAATGAAAGAATCAGATTGCCCAGATCCAGGCATAAGCAGAGCACTGACATTTAATCAGATGTGGTTTATCCTCCCTGTAGTAATTTCCCCTGCCAACTGAAACAAAAGAGCAAACTTTTGTTTGAGCTTTGGATCATTAGATGAAGGTGGGGAAAGAAACAAACCCAAACTGACAAAGTGGCCAGGCAGATTTGAGCAAAATCTGTGCATTTTTTACTGTGACCATAGAATCACAGAATTGCTTAGATTGGAAAAGACCTTAAAGATCATCGAGTCCAACCACAACCTAACCATACTACCCTACCTCTAACAACCCTCTGCTAAATCATGTCCCTGAGCACCACATCCAAACAGTTCTTAAACACATCAACACCACCTTAAACACTCAACCACCTCCCTGGGAAGCCTATTCCAGTGCTTAACATCCCTTTCTGTAAATAAGTGTTTCCTGATATCCAATCTAAACTTACCCTGGTGCAACTTGAGGCCATTTCCCCTCATCCTGTCACCTGCCACAAATAAGAAGAGACCAAACCCGCTTTCGCTGTAAGCACTTTTCAGATAGTGGAAGAGAGCAATAAGGTCTCCCCTCAGCCTCCTTTTCCCCAGACTGAACAGCTCCAGTTCCTTCAGTCTCTCCTCGTAGGGCACATTCTCTAAGCCCTTCACAAGCCTTGAACGTTCTCTCTTAGACTCTCTCTCTTAGAGAGTTCATTGCTAACTCTCTAAGAATATTGTTTTTAACACGTAGTGTAAAACTTCTGTTGCACGGTCATACAGGTATGGTGCTTTCTCAGTACGAGTCTTTACTGGGGCCTCCGAGGACTACTACCATAATAAATACTGCCCTCTAAATGCCAAATGATCTGAGGGAACCAACAGCTGATTGATAAACATACAGTTCTAATTACAAACAGTTGGCAACTTACAGCCCGTTCCATTCATGTACCCGAATTGTTCATAGCTGTAAGCAGGACACTGCTCTCACTCCTTTCCAGACCAAACTCTTCAAAGCTCCAGAACCGTTTGTGATAAATGAAGTATTTTAGAAAACACCACAGTTAGAGTCTGATCTGTTTGGTGCGGTCATACCATTTATTCTTCCATTATGAACAAGAAAGAACAAACTCCACCATTTAAATGCTTTCCTAGGAGTTTCCTTCCTCAGAAGATCTACCAAGTCATTGAAGAGATATAGATCACACCTGGATATGAAGCTAACAACCCAACACTTAAATTTTGAAACATTTCAGATCTTGAACCGCCTCAAACTGGACCTTACTTGATATAGCAAGTATACTTCATACACCTAATTTCTCACAGTCACATTGCATCTGTACTTACGTCCAGAAGCTTAAGAAACTGCCCAAGACTGACAAAATACATTCTAAATAGGAATGCTTTGTTTTAAGGAGCAGCTGCAGCAATTATAGCACAAAAGGATGCCCCATCCCTGGAGACTTTCAAGGCCAGATTGGACCAGGCTCTGGGCAACTTGACCTACCTGTGCATGTCCCTGTTTGTTGCAGGGGGGTTGGACAAGGTTATCTTTAAAGGTTCCTTCCACCTCAAAGGATTCTATGATTCTATGAAAGTCCAAATTAGCCTAAATTAGTTTTTGTTACACTTTCCTCTACAGTGTCTTTACTGGAAATAAGATTTAAAGCAGTGTTATGACAAACGTTCATTAAGCATTTAAATGGATGGAACTCATCAGAAAATCAAGGGACTTAAATTGCACCTGAAGTCCCTTTTGAAGATTATACAAGATAGTGCCTATGTGTCACATAAATACTGCTGAAAGCTGCATTCAGATACTGTTATGCCTTTTTTCCTCATCTGCCAGAACCAGTGCAGATGGTACTACCAGATTAATCAAAATCACCCCCCGAATTCATGTGCTGTTTCTGTTCTGTATTGTTCTACCATTTAGACTAAACTCCTTCTGCTTATTTGTTTTCAAGCATTGCTTTATATTTTTTAAGCAGCATACATCTGCTTTGCTCATTAGAATAAATATTTTATATGCACATTACGCAGATAAAGACTCTTGCAAAAAGAGACTGCCATGCAGTTTTCTGTATCTGGGTTGCAAAGGACATTGGGCTGTAAATCAGAGCTCAGGCTAAGCTGGTTTTGCTGTTCCTGTGTCTTGTAAACAAGACGAGCCTAGAAGTGTTGTGCTAGGACATTCAGTGTCATAGTGTCAGCATAGATTGCTTGAGGACACTGATTTCAGAGGGAGAGGAGTACAAGTTAAGTGGACAATGCATTTTGAACTGTGATCACAAGGTTTATACATGCCAACTTTCACCAGAGATTGACACTAACTAATCATTTCCTTCATTTTCCTTATAAATTGTGCCCTGAGAAAAGAGGCTGGCTTGCCCCAGCTGCTACCAGAGAACAGTATTTCAGTATTCTGTCTCTTCAGAAGAATGAATCTGTTCTCAGTTTTTACAGAATTTGTACTCGGCTTTGCTGGAGCTATGCATGCTCATCAATGACCGAATTAGATATTTCCATTTCTAAGGCTATTTCAATAACAACCACATGTAAATAGATTGAACATAGATTAAAAAAAATCACTGTCATGTATCTGGTATTGATAGGTGACACAAGAAGGGGGTGGTGAAATGGCTGTGCAACAGGGAAGCTAAGAGTCTCTGCCATTCACTCCCAGGCAGCTTGAGAAAGTACAGTCTCTGTTCAGGTGGAAACGCTGAATAGTTTGTCTAGCTGTGACTGAGTTAGACATAACCTCAGAGTTTATCTTCTGTTTGCACAGCTTAGTGCATCCTATGAAGGTTCAATCAATAAGGAAAAATAGCACAGCCATTAGCATGGGGACCAAGCCATCCTCTTTGTTAGCCAATCCCAAAGCAAGTCCAGAAAAAAGACAGATAAAATTTATCACTATATAAAGAAATCAAAGTAAACAAGATTTTCACATTTCTGAAGGTCACAGTAGTCAGACAGACTTAGAAAATACATGTTTTTCTTTCCTTCTTTCTATGAGTTCTTTGCTGTTATAATTACCTGTTCAAAATACCAGACGTAGTTAAAAAATAGCAGGTTCCAACATGAGGCTCATTGCCGTGGGAAGCTCAGTCACTGGAAACGCAGCACTGCATCTCTACCTCTCATAACAAAGCATCGCTGAGTAAATATACATGAAAGCTGAGGGCAGTGAGCTCTTGTGGAGAATGGAGCCATTTAACCAACCTAAAAGAGCCTGTTTCTGGCCATCTGTGGGACCCTAATATACGCTTCTGCTTTTATACACCTAATCTTCAGCAAAATGAGCTAGATTCTTTCAAGTGCAGGCAGTTGCACTTGAATCGGGCTTACCATTTTGTGTCTACAAAAGGGGACTAATAATAAAGGTGTCAAAGCATGCTGATAAAGACATTTTTTGGAGTAAAAATGACAGCTGCATGAAAACCTCTTGGAAGACTTAATGAAACTTTCTGGTTGGGTGATAAACTGGTAAATAGAATCCAATTTGTAAGTGCAGGATGATGTAACAAAAGGAAAAAAATCTTAAAATTTTAAGCTGCACAAGCATAGAAAGCAATGTAATCCCAGATGACTCCTAACAATGTAGAATGAGAGCTCAGGGTCATAATGAATAACGCTACGCAAAAACTACTTTTAGATACTCAGTAACAGTCAAATAATCAACTTGACAAACATTTTTATGGCACCTTACGAACATTTCATGTGTCTGCAACATTCAGCACAAAAATAAACTGAATGTAAAAATTATACAGAGAAAAAAAAGAGGAGGGCCAAAGAGCATGTAGAAATGAAGAAGTACAGGGGGACTCAGTAGGCTGGAAAAGACACAGCTGAGTACGTTACTGGTGTATAAAAACAGAGAGGGTGAACAACCTTCTTTTTCTATCATTGTTGTTTCTTATTTTTCCTTTTTTCTGAAAGAAAAATAGGGGCATCATTTGAAACAAATGGCATATCAAAGCGGGGTGGATCTTCAACTGCGTAAATGTGGGAACCTGGAAATTTTTAAGCAGCCACACATATGGCTACATATGCTACAATAATAATTATTTTCTGAAATATGAAGCAGTGATAGTTTTGCATTCATTCCCGTCCTCCTGTCTATCACCATCAGTCAGCACAATAAACCAGCAAGGTGGTAGACACTTTGTGTTTTGCAATGAAATATAGCCTTAGCAAAATCTTTGCCTTGGCTCCTTTTCCACATACTTTACTTGTGGTTATTTGATGTTGCCCTGACCTCAATGCGCTTTCCAACTGGAGCTTTCTGGTTCAGTACTCACGTGCTGACAGATGAAAGCAAGTAGTATATTCAGTTCCCGCATGGTTACTGTCATCCTATCTTTTGCATAAGCACATCCTTTGGGAGAACAGCTGGCTGGGCATCTTCATTCCCATAAGCAAATGGTCATAAGCAAGGTGTCACCTCACACCCTGTTTTCTGCTAAGAAAAGCACAGTTAATGTCTGTGGGCCACTTTGTGAAATTTGACCTTGTAGAGAATACTCAACAAGACTGCTGTTTTGAAGGG
>JAOWBP010001760.1:81085419-81098877 GCA_028571105.1 Tragopan temminckii
AATAATTATTTTCTGAAATATGAAGCAGTGATAGTTTTGCATTCATTCCCGTCCTCCTGTCTATCACCATCAGTCAGTACAATAAACCAGCAAGGTGGTAGACACTTTGTGTTTTGCAATGAACTATAACCTTAGCAAAATCTTTGCCTTGGCTCCTTTTCCACATACTTTACTTGTGGTTATTTGATGTTGCCCTGACGTCAATGCGCTTTCCAACTGGAGCTTCCTGGTTCAGTACTCACGTGCTGACAGATGAAAGCAGGTAGTATATTCAGTTCCCGCATGGTTACTGTCATCTTATCTTTTTGCATAAGCACGTCCTTTGGGAGAAGAGCTGGCTGGGCATCTTCATTCCCATAAGCAAATGGTCCAAGGTGTCACCTCACACCCTGTTTTCTGCTAAGAAAAGCATAGTTAATGTCTGTGGGCCACTTTGTGAAATTTGACCTTGTAGAGAATACTCAACAAGACTGCTGTTTTGAAGGGAAAGTAGAGGTAACTAAAAGAAGCTTGAAAAATGAGTGTGTTTCTCAAGTGTAGAAGTTTTTACCCTTATGATGAAGGTATCCACATTCAGGAATTGTTACACAAGAAAACTAACTGAACCAAACACAGCTACTCCAAGCACTGAATTGCACTGTCTACAGATATAAAAGTGAGCACTCTGCATTGAGTTGCTGTGATGCATTGTCTTCACCTATGACATCTAGCAGAGAAAGACATTGTGAGTTATGATCTTTCTTCCCAAATCTCTGGTTCTACTCATCCACAAGGAATGTGACATATTTTGCTACTTTGATGCACCTATGATGCTGCTTGAAGATGCAAACCTTACCAGTGTTTTTCTAGCAAAAAAAGGATTAAAAACAAAAAAACCAACCTCACTGCCACAAACAAATTAAATGAACGGACAAAATTGAACAGTCTCAAGTGCCAATTCAGCTCTTTTGTCTTCTATTGGTTTTGTGTTAAATATTATTAATATTATCAAGGTGATTTCCATAGCCTTTAAAAAAAATATCCAAGAAAAAACACAATATTATTATTTGTTAGCATATCTTGGTCATTCCCATGGCCACAAATAAAACATTCTACTAAAAAGCTAGCACTGGAATACACATATCCTTTTTATAGGCTTTTTTTGTTTGTTTTCTATTTTATTTTGGAAGATGTACTAACATAGGCTAATTATTTTTGGATGTATATACTAAACTGTTCATTATTGGTGCAAGTTTTGTATACAGGATAAATCAAGAGTAGTGGTGGCTAGAGGGAAAGCATTTCTCATGTAACCCCAGCAAAACAGAACACAGAAGATCAATACAGCTCATTAGAACTTTAACTACAGCTCAGCTCTGTAGTAACACTAAACACTAACTTTTCGTGATCCTGAAAGAGCACAGTCAGCTATGAGCTTACCTACGAACCTTCGAACAACACAAACAGACCAAAAAAGAAAACATCATTAAGTACAGAAGTATCTTCTATAGAATAATCCAAAGTTTTCTTGCCAGAGATACGTCACCCAGTTTGTCTACAGTCTACTGATTTCCAATCACATTTTATTTTTGACTCTTTGAAAGGGCAGGTAACAGCAGGACAAGGGGAAATGGTTTTAAGTTGAGGGAGGGGAGATTTAGGTTGGATGTCAGGGGGAAGTTCTTTACAGAGTGAGGTGCTGGAACAGGCTGCCCAGAGAGGTTGTGGATGCCCCGTCCCTGGAGGTGTTCAAGGCCAGGTTGGATGGGACCCTGGGCAGCCTGGTCTAGTATTAAGTTTGGAGGCTGGTGGCCCTGCATGTGGCGGGGGGTTTGGAACTTGATGATCCTTGAGGTCCCTTCCAACCCAAGTCATTCTATGATTCTATGTTTTTCTAAGCTTTTCTCTTCTTTTCTCTGCAGTTCCAGTATACTTTGCTGCACCAGACTCAGGTCTCTTGAGACTGTTTGTGTAAGAAAGCAAAATTAAGGCAACATAACTGAATAATATACATTTGAATTTGGTATGTAGTACATCAGATATATGGATGAGATAATCTTCCTTAAAACACTGAAGGACCAGCTAGTACAAAAGAAGCTAATAATCTTAAGAATTAAAGTACTCTTAAAAATCTCATTACGAATGCTAAAGGAAGGTGGGAAAGCAAACACCTGAACAATTTTCACAATGTATATGAGTGGAGAAAACAAAACAGATCCCAAATCAAAGATGATGCTAACAAGAATCAGTTGCAGTTCCACAAATATATCAACACCCACTGCTAAACCCTGAAAACTAGGAAAGAACTCAGTAATACAAATGTGTTATGAAACAGCTCTTCAAGCTCTTAATCCACTCCTCTCACTTTATGATTCAAGCTGGCACTAGGAAAAAGGGAGATTTAGAAACTGTCTCAATATAGTCAGCTAATTAATACACTGCATAATGAAGGGCCTGCCTATCCCAAAAAAGAGAAAGTTCAGAAACAAATGTTTTTGCTGAAGCACATAGCAAACACAGCTAACTAGCCCCTTCTATTGCTAGTAGGATTTGCTTAAACTTTTATATCATATTTTGAGGTTGCAGAAAGCTTATTTATCAGCAGAGTGACAGCTCAACCCTGAGCACCCATTGCAGGTTCCTACAGCACTATTGCCAGGATTTCAATCTTTCCACAGCGCTCAGTATGAAGACACCCAACCCAGGTCACCAGCTCGAGCTCAGCCCTAGTCAGCACTGAAGGTGATTAACTCAGATCTGCCCAAGACCCACAGAGGTGCCAGGCAACTGGGCAGTGGCTATGATGATTGAAGTTTATTTCTGAAATCCCTCTGGCTTGAACTCACATCACTTATCTCCATGTCATATGAAAGCTTGGAAAAAGTAAAATATACTGGCAGTGCTGCATCCACACTGAATTCTGACTGTTACCAGTATTAACTGAATCTATCACCATTGTCTGTACTGTAGGCACAATACATCCATCACTCAACTGTGAACTGCAATCACTGCACGAGAATGTGTTTGTTGTTGCTGGGTTATTTTTCTTCATTTTTATTTGAAAAGAGCAGAGCAGTCTATGAAGGACTCCATATGGCATTCCAGTACGTACAAGAAAGTTATCTACATAGTGGAGCCAGGTTCTTCACAGCATGCATGGCAAGAAAATGAGAGAAATGGCAGAAAGTGCAATAAAATGGCTTTGAAAATCTTTACATATGTATCTCCTCTTGTTTAACATGGAGACATCCTGCCTGGCAGAGTTGCACAGACCCCATCCTTGGCAGGTTTAAAGACTTGATTGAATAAAGCCCTGAACAACCCCTTCTGACGTTAAAGGAACCCCGTTTGAGGAGAAGGTTCGACATCACTCCTAAACGTCACTTCCAACCTGTGTGATCCTACAGTGTCTAAAGTTTCTGTGCATTATAACATAAAAACTATACCTGAACACAAAATTAGTCCAAAGATTTACAGATCCGTTTTAACAACAAATTTATATTAACACATGGAACATCAAAACCTTATAGTAGTGCAGACAATGTAGTAAATGAGCAATTCTCATGTTAAAAAAAATTAGAAAATAAATCAGCAATCCTTTCACTTATTAAAACAAAAAGGCATTTGGAAACCAACATATCTTTGTAATTTTTCAGAAATCAAGTAAAATACTTTGAAAGTGCTTTCACACAAAAAGCATGAATAAATGTCATGGATTTGAGATGAGGCTTCCCAAACTGCAGAGAAAAATTCTTCTAAGATTAAAGCAGTATGCAATCATAGGAAAGTCCAGCTTGTCCTTACAAATAAGCATCACTAAGGAGAAATGGGAATCTCAGAAAAAGAGGCAAAAGAGAGAAAAGAAGAAGAAAAAAAAGAGATACTACAATAAATGTAAAATATTTTACTTACTGCAAGCAACATTGCACAATACCAAACTTTAAGGTTTTGAAATTCTCAGGAATTACTTTTCATTGTGATATTTTGCTCCATATATCTTTATATTTTTACATCAGTTTTACATTATGACAAGAGTAAATTACATACAGAGATTAAGACAAATTGTATATAACCCATCAGATTACTAACCTTTCATTTACATGTCAGAGTGTAATCATTTAACATTCTTCTCTGGTAAGAAAACTTTATCAGGTTCATTGTTGTGCTAGTCTTATTACACAATTGCACTGTCTACACCAATAATTTTTTTTAACCATTAGAGGTATATGGAACTGCACTGTAAGTGTGCTATTTGTATTTTCTGCAAAACATAGGTAATGATAGCTAACTTTGTTATTTTGTTACTAGAACAACAATTTCTCCCTTTTGTAGAAGGCCTCCAGAGTAAAGCCAGACAAATCAATAAATCCAACATTATTAAATCCAATGCTGAATAGTCTGGAGGGCAGAAGTAAAAGTCCTGAGTGCAGGATGAGTTCCTCGATAAGACAGCAAGAGAGATCCTGCCTCTGCGTTGAAGCCTGCTTCTTTAAGTTGTTTTGCTATTTCCTCTACATCCCAGCCTCCTTCTGCCTGGTTAGCCAGCAAGTGGTCAATAAGGCGAGGATAGAAGGCAGTTGATATGCACTTTACCACTAATTTGGCATTGAGGAGCAAGGAAAGTATTTCAGCATCACAACTGGAATCATCCACCTACAAAGAATGAAAAATCCATAGTAATTAAAAATGAATTACCAGATACATCTATCAACCAGAACATGCCATGAGTGTTCTAACTGCACAGTGTGACCTTGAAAGCAAGATGATATAGTACTCTGAATGGATTAATAACAACAACACATACTTTGCATACTTCTGAACACATAAAGATGTATTTTTATGTAGGTTGAGAGCAGGGCCTGTTTAGCTGGGAGAAGAGAAGACTGACAGGATCTTATGAATATGTACAAATATCTTAAGAGAGAGTATCATCAGGATAGGGCCACGCTGTTTCTGTGGTAGACAGGACAAGAGGCAACAGGCTCAAATTGAAACACAGGAAGTTCCACCTACATATGAGAAAAAACTTCACCGTGAGGGTGACTGAGCACTGAAACACATTATTCAGAGAGATTGTAAGGTCTCCTTCTTTGGAGATATTCAAAACCTCCCTGGATGTGATTCAGGCAGTGTGCTTGCTGTAGGTGACTCCACTTGAAGCACAGGAGGGTTGGGCTAGATGATCCCAAGTGGTCCCTTCCAATCTCAACCATATTGTGATTCTGCGATCTTTAACAGTTTCATTAAATTAGGATAAATACTTATCCTGTATGAAGTTAAGGAATAAGAATGCTTAATAACCTGGGTAGGATTACATAAAAAGATTTATATCAAGTTCTCAGTGCCCAGAGTGCAGAATGGACCACATCACTTACCTCCTTATTAATAAGGACACACTGGGGAAGTCAGAGCAGAATACATCATATTTTAGTCACTTTTATTAATACGATACATTGCATTTTATACTGACAGCACTCTCAAAATCAAGCAGATTTTCCAGAAGAATATTTCCAAAAAATATTTGGAGCGCACATCTCTGTGTGCAAGTCTTTTTCTCTGCAGAAAAAGGTGGCTATTTGATACATTAGAGTACATACTCAAAAATCTACTCTATCGCTTTACAAATAACAGAGTACATTAAACTCTATTTCAGCTAATTTTGATCAAATCATTTTCTAGGTTCCATGAAATGCATTGTTATTTTAATCAGTTTGGGTGTCATGATACTCAAAGAAATGCAATAAAACAATGCAAGGAATGCAAAAAGGACCAAAACAGCAGTAGGTAATTTTGAATTTAATGACTGCATCCTATTAACTTACAAATATAGTAAATAAATGCTTGCATTTACAAAAAAAACAAAAAAACAAAACAAAACAAAAAAAAAACAAACAAAAAAACTGTATTAAAACAGCGTGTTGGTTTTGGTTTTTTTTTTTCATTTTCTATAATAATGATGTCTTATATGCTTCATACCCGCATAGCAACAAATAATAAAAGTCCAATAATCCAGTGATTTGGCACCACTTGAAGACCCATTCAGCTGCAACTACTGTATACTAAGAGACTTGCCAATGACACTTGAGAATTTAAACAATTCTTAATCAAATTATCATTAAAAAACATTTAACCCTGAATCTTTTCAGACATTTAACGTTTTTCTGTCTCTGTTTTAGTCCAAACTAAAACAGTACAAAGCTTTGCTTCCTCTTGTTCATATATAATGGGCAGCACTCATTCTCTGCCCCTAGCTTTACCAAGAGCACACACTGTAAGAGGCACTTCTGACTTATAAACCCATTTTCTATTCCATGAAGCTTCCACCACCATTACTCTGTAACAGCAAGAATTTGCAGGGAACTTATTTATATACTTTCCAGAAAGACCAAACATAACTGCAATCTATCAGTCGAGAAAACCAAACTTACTGGTGAATATCTTTCTCACACACATACATTGTGTGTACAGTGTACACCAGTTAACATGGACCGTGTCATGTGGGAGATGACTCCCTCCGGTTTCCCTATAGGGGCAGTCAAAGAAACAGGATCCTCAATGCATAAATCACATCAGGTGTGTGACCTTCCCTTGAATGCATAGCATTACAAGACTCAAGTTTTGTTACCCTGTTTGACAGTACTGATATTTGTATGCAGAGGAACTGGGTTCATAAGGGACCATCAGGAGCTCATAGTACTGAAGCGGATGAGAAAACTGCCATTAACTTCAGAAGAAAGAACTTCCTTTGAAGCAATAACAAATTCTTTTAGAAGAAAGGTCTTTACTGAATCTAAACAATTTTAGACTGATTAATATGTTTGTCTTCTGTGAGAGAAAAAGTCAGCATAAAATCAAAACCATGTATGTGCTAAGAAACAGTAATAATTTGTTGCTCTACTTTGGAAAAGATGTACACTATACAATAATACATACAATTAAAAAAGGGAAAAATAGAATACATTAAATATCAAAGCATGAAAAGAAACTATATTTCATCAATCACAAAGCCTCAGATAACTGCTGCTAGGTGCAGCTCATCTCCAGGCAGCTTTTTATCATATTTAATAACACATGATTATTCCTTTTAGTTTATAAGTTTTCCAGAAAAAGAGAAGGACTTTATCATATTATTCAAGAAGATAGTTTGCTGTTTTGCCCTCATGCTACTTTTTCTATTACTTCATTTAAGTGTTTTTCTTTCCATTGAAATCTTAGTTTCCTTCAAGTCTTCAGTATTTTTCTAAATTGAGAGGTTGGAGGAATATTCTGCTGCACCTCTGTGCTCCATATGCTCTATTCTTGACCAGTACGTAGGGCACAGCTTTACTAAGCACTTCGCTGTTTGATTTTATGGACATAAACCACAAACAATAATTACACTAATGAGAACAACAACAGATGGGAAGTCTAATTTAAATTAAGTTTTTCAGGCTAGTATTCTGTTAATGAAAAGTCCTACAGATTAATGTAATTTAATGTGCCAAAAATCTACAAATTGGAGAGAGACAAGTATGAAAGTAGTTAAAATACTGCAGCTATACTATGGACATGAAGATGTCCACAGATGTAACACAGAAGTAGAGCAATTTGCCTGTACTCATGCATGAAAAAGATTGCTGTGTATTTATACACAACAAAAGAGCAGACAAAATGCTCTTGTTTGTGTCTGACAGCCCATACATAAGACTGAATTGCCTGGTAGGTTGAAACTGATCAACTGAATTCAAGGCTGTCTGAAAGTATGGTAAAAGGGGAAATCTTTGAAAGGTATTTAGCTGCAGGTGACTGGATGGAGACATAAGATAGCAACAGTCCAGAAAGCCAATTGTATCCTGGGCTGCTCCTAAGGCAGCATGATCAGCAGGTTGAGGGAGATGATTCTCCCTCTCTGCTGTCAGAGAGCCCCACCTGGCATACAATGATCAGCTCTGGGGCTCATAATATGAGAAGAACATGACATAGTTGGAGGCCACAAGGACTACCAAAGGACTGGAGCACCTCTCCTACAAAGAAAGGTTGAGAGAGTTGGGCTTGTTCAGCCTGAAGTAGAGAAGGATCTCAGGAGTGACCTTATATAGCAGAATTCTAGTACCTTAAGGAGGTCTAAAAAATTCTGGAGATGGATTCTTTATCAGGGAGTGTAGCAATAGGGAAAGAGGTTTTAAACTAAAAGAGAAGAGACTTAGAGTAGATATAAGGAAACAATAACTTCTTTACTCAGAGAGTGGTGAGGCACTGGAACAGGCTGCCCCGAGAAGCTGTGGATGCCCCATACATGGAAGTGTTCAAGGCTAGGTTAGATGAGGCCCTAGGCAGCTTCTTCTAGTAGAAGGTATCACTGCCTATGGCAGGGGAGTTGAAACTAAATGACCTTGAAGGTCCATTCAAGCCCAAACCATACTATGGTTCCATGATTCTATAAACAGCTCCTTTTAATACATTTCCTGGGACCAAGGCCACTCCTGTTCTGTACTACTTTGGTAAATCTAAGTGGAAGCTTCAAATGAAGTTAACAGGATAGGATTCCGAATAAATAGAAGACAACAATTTTAATAAAAACTGTTGTAGTCTTTGGCAAATGATACTGCAGAATGTAAAAGCTCATCCAAACTTAAAGGGAAAACTGGGCAAAACTGAGGAAGAAAATGACTAGCAGTTACTCAGTACACAAATACATATGACTGAAAATAACTTGGAAGCTGTGAGGATAGTTCAGAATAAGAACATAAACATACACCCTGTGTGGACTAATGGCATTGGTGGATAAAGTAAGGACAACTGGTATTGTCTAGCTGGAATTCTGTAAGGCCTTTGACATGGTCCCAGAACACATCCTTATCTCTAAACTGAAAAGATATGGATTTGAAAGCTGGACTATTTGGAGGATAAGGAATTGGTTGGAAGGTCACAGCCAGAGGGTTGCGATCCATGGCTCTGTGACCACGTGGAGGCCAATGGTGCTCCCTGGGGTTCTGTCTTGAAACTCATGCTCTTCAATATCTTTATCAGTGACCTAGGCAAGTTTGCTAATGACACTAAAGTGAATGGTGCTGTTGATAGAAGGAAAGAATGTCATTCAGAGGGACCTGGACAGGTTTGAAAAGTGGGCCCAAGTGAATCTAATGAGGGAGACTTTTACATAAGCAGACAGTGATAGGTCAAGGGGAAATGATTTTAAACTAAAAGAATGGAGATTTATGTTAGATGTGAGGAAGAAATTCTTTACACAGATGGTGATGAGGCACTAGAATAGGTTGCCCAGAGAAGCTGTGGATTCCCCATTCCTGGAGGCATTCAAGGCAAGGCCCTGGGCAGCCTGATCTGATGGGTGGCAACTCTGCTCACAGCACAGGGATTGGAACTGGATGGTCTTTAAGGCCCTTTCAACTCAGGCCATTCTATGATTCTGTTTCTTCTGCTTTTACTCTTCACTAGACTTGTAATTATTTCCCCTCTATCAGAGCCAGGACACTAGTCTAGATGGACTTCTGATCCTCAAAATTTTACACATTTAAACATAAATTCAATGTTATTTTTGCTTGCTGATGATTTTGACCATATTTGAAATGTTCTTTGAATTAGCACACATTGGCTACAAGAATATCAACCTAGCATACAAACCAAATATTAACCTATAGTAGACACAGAATCTCTAAATTTACTATAGTTTCTTTTTAAAATTTTTTTGAAAGTGAATGCAGTTAAGACAATTTCTGCAAAGCAACTCTACCATCCTAGTAATAAAAAGCTGTATTTTTTTCCAGGCAGCCAGCAAAGCAGGATCTTATTAATGAGTCACTTCTGATCCACCTGTGTATGTAGTGCCCTTACTCTCCCATGATCACAGCTGAATCTTAAAACACTGGCTCCAGTAGGATACAGCTGATCCCCCAAAACATTGTTCCACTGATATGGAATGAAGCTGACTGTAGTTCAAGCAAATCTCAGAGGCAAAGGCATCTTCTGCCAAATAAATGCATAACCACCTTTCATCTTGTGTGAACATGAGAGTAAACCATACACTACATTAAAGTGAAACACACAGTATATGCGACAGAGAAAAATTGTATCTACCAACACTACCATGCTGAGTGTGCTAAATTTTTCATTAGTGTAAAGCCCTGTTACTTTTGAAAGGCTTAAATGGGAGAAGCTTCACTTTTTCACACCCATTTCCCCTTCAGTAGGTTTTAACAGTACAAATTTAGCATAATGTTCACACAGTGTGCACAGGTACAAGCAGAAGAAATTATGCTAAGGAAAGGAAATCCTGATTTTTTTCCTTGTCTTACACACCTTCTTGAATATTGGCTGAAATCTACACTAATGATACAGGCATTCAAATTTTATTTCTGATGACTGCTTCACTTTTATAGACTATCAATAATTTTTCCTGCTAGAAGTGTGTATTCATCTAAAATTCCAGAGGCCACATAAAAACAAAATTGCAATAGATGCACTCATCATTTCCATCACTGCATTGCTAAAGCATTCTGCTTAAAACAGGGTTTTACATTTTATCCAAATATCTCTCTGATGCAAAATTTATAAAAGGGTCTACATCTTCTGATAAGTCATGCCTCAGCAGGGCTCCCCTTGACAAGCTCAGAATTGAAGACCACTCTCTTTCCACAAGTCTCAATCTCGTTTGCGTATCCTCAGCAGGACAGGGAGGAGCCAGCCTCATCCCAAAGTCTTAGGGAGGACACATTCAAGCTGTTTCTGAAACACCCTTGGGAAATGATCCAAACAAGAAGCAGCTGTACAACCACTATGCTGACAGCTGTATTTCTGAATCAGAATGACATTCGGTGTCTTATGTTCAACTTGGTGTTGTCGGTGTATAATTAGTAAGGTTTAAGCATGCCTGCCTGGGGCTTTGCCATCAGCACACTGATATTACCAACTGCAAATGGGCTAAGGCTTGAGGCACTTGAATCTGCCAATATAGCAGCTCTCCTGGGCGAGCACAGGCAGGGAATCTGCAAGTTTTATACAGCCTTCTATGCTAAACAGGTAGGTGAAAATCAACCTTGCCACAGGTGGCAGCCTCTTCTGACCTACTGGGAAGAGTAACTTGAGGCATCTAGGAAGTTTTACTGGTAATCACTGAGGCCTCTGAAAATTCAAGTGACCATAAATGAAAGAAAAAAAAAAAGTGGTTCTACTCTCCAGGACTAATGCTATATCTCATATCAGTTACTAGTATTTTTACTGTTTGTTGTTACAGCCTACCTAGATATTATACCCGTGGGTGTATGATAAAAATCTCTCTGTAGCAAAACTTCAGATAAGCAAAAGCTGGTCAGAAGGTTCCCTTTACCTAACACAGAAAGGGCCAGGTCAAAGTCTGGGCAATTCCCAGTCAACAGTTTTTTATGCAGTTGTCCAGAGTGTCTGGTAATAGCAATAGGCAATGTTTTATCCACAGCTTATGCACTGGGAAGCACATGCATTATGAAATATGGATACTAATGGAAAAATAAGAGCTCTGATGACAGTAACAGCTAAAAAGATTTGAATCTGTTACTTCCTTGAGTATTAGCTCTACATCACAAGTGGAGGCAAAAATAATACACATTTTATTTCTGAATGGAGTCAGCTTAGTTACAATACAAAGTAAGTAAGGGGGTAAGAAAATCAAGTGATCTAAAAAATAATCTAGAAAAGTAAATGAGAGAGGGAGAGAACTGTTAGGTGAAATATACATAATTTCACAATATTTATCTTAAAAGATAAGCCATATAAAAAGAGTAGTCATGCAATAACACAAGACAGAGGAAAAATAACTGGAAATTCTATTAATCTCCTACATTCTTCATAATTTTTCATACTACATTTTTCAATAAATTATTTTGTAAAGGTAGTCTCAGTAGTTCAGCATTGAAAGTACAGGATGTAAATGGAGGTATTATTTTGGAATAACTGAACCATTTTCTGGCCCCACTTTCTATTAAAGCCTAAGATGAATATGTATTTGCACTGATTATTTTAGTCTCATTTGTTATCTTTATTAACAGTATACCTACCAACAGGCAGGAGAACATTCAGTTGCTCTGTTCCAAGTACAAGTCTTTATCAATGAAAGATAATCAAGTGTACAGACAACACGGAAACCTTTATCAGGAAAAAAAGTCTGGCTTCAAAGGGTAAAGTCTAAGTTTCATTGGCAATAATAAGCTTATTTAAGCAAACTTTTTACATTTTCAATTTTTTTTTTTTAAATTATTTACATACAACAGAGGAAGACTAGTAATTTCTATTATCGAAAATAGGCAATTGGCAGTTTATAAAAAGATGCACAATAAAAAGTGAAGTCTGCAATTTCAAAAGAGCTTACACAAAATCTTGGTTGTTTTATTACAGGCAAAAGCTACACAATTCTTAGTATCAGCACTTCAGCATCATCCTTTTAACTGTAAACATCCATAAAGCTGTCAGCAACATAAAACAAATGGCTAACTAATACATCGTATCAGCAAGTGCTGTATTTTTCTCACAGTCATGTTTGTGAGCTGTTGTAACACTATGTCAGGGAATCAATAGCTATGATTTCCCTTTGCCAGATGTTATTTGTCCTTTTCCTATTTAATGGAAGCAGAAATGGGCTTCCTATAAAAAAAAAAAAATCACTAAAAAAAATTTACAGAAAGCATTAACAGTTCTATTACTGTTGCTAAAAAGCAATAAATAAATAAATAAATAAATAAAATTATGCATACAAAATTATACTGAATAAACACTGACATAGCCAAATGGAATATGTATGCACTTCTACATAGCTAACTCCAAAAGTAATGCCTCCTATTTACCATGGAAACTACAACAGATACAAAGAGCACAATGACACTATTTAATAGAGCAAATTCTCAGCTACAAAGCACCACCATCAGCTATGCATTTTTGCCAGTGATGAACAAGAGCCTGTATGCCACAATCATAACAATCTGCACCAGTCAAAGCAATCCACTGTTGCTGTCACCACTGCAGAAATGCACCACCCACCACCTCACTGTGTTTACATCCACTGTTTGGTCTCCATAAATGTTGAGCAAGTGCAGATGAATGCCAATAAGTGCCATTTTTTCTACATGGAGGAATTCAATGACACACCTTTGCTTCATACACACTTCCACATCAGATGCCGTTGTGTCAGAGTGCCCCTCTGCTGCCACCTGTCACACGGCAACAACATGCAATGGGATATTGGTGGAAAGATTCAGCCTCTGCTGTCACAAAATCAACATCCACTTCTGGTGTTGTGGGCCACAATAATAAAATAGGAGGCATTACTTTCAGAACAGCCCTTGTAGTTGGTAACACACCAACTTTTGTAACAACATGAGATTTGCATATAACAAGGAATGAATGATAATTCCTACACCATACAAGAAAAGTCTGCGCTAGTTGCTTTTCCTCACATCCTACGTTCAAATACTGGGTAAGCTATGTTTGATAGAATGAAGCCAATAACACATT
>JAOWBP010001760.1:81105672-81120336 GCA_028571105.1 Tragopan temminckii
CTGGAGTACTGTGTCCAGATGTGGAGTCCTCAGTACAGGAGAGACACAGACCTGCTGGAGCATGCCCAAACGAGGACCACAAAAATGATCCAAGGAATGTAACATTGCCTCTGCAAGAACAGGCTGAAAGAGCTGGGATTGTTCAGCCTGGAGAAGAGAAGAGAGATCAGGAGAGATGTGACAGCAGCCTTATAGTACATAAAGGGGGCTCTAAGAAAGAAGGTGATGGACACTTTAGCAGGGTCAGTTGTGACAGGACAAGGGAAATGGTTTCAAACTAAAAGAGGGGAGATTCAAACTGGATATAAGGAAGTTATTTTTTATGATAAGGGTAGTGAAGCACTGGAACAGATTGCCCAGAGAACTGAGGGATGTCCCAGCCCTAGAGACATGAAACATCAGGCAGGACGCGGCTCTGAACAAACCAATCTAGCTGTAGATATCCCCATTCATTGCATGGGAGTTAGATTATATGACCTTTAAAGGTACCTTCCAACTCAAACAATTCTATGATTTTATGAAATTCAAAGACCTCAAAAAAAAAAAAAAAAGATCAGAATCAACTGCGAGCGAAGAAAAACATACAAAGTAAATTCATATATAAAAAGCAGGAATAATCAGCTAAGAATAGAAAAATGTTATTCTAGGAGATAAGCACTTTATGGCCACTACAACCTCAGCAGATTACGAAGAAGAGACTAGATGCATTCTCCCATTTAAGTGTTTAGGTTACCTGACACATGACCATGACCTAAACCTTGATAGAAAAACATGAGATATTCAGAGGAGTCAAGCTTTAACACTCAGCTGGGGTAAGAAGACTTGCCCTTTTCTAAAGAGATTAACCAGGAAATGCAGGAGAAGTCAGATAGTTCAAATGTGCATTTTAAGCAAGTAAAACAACGCTTACTTCAATGAAAAGTAATGAAGAAAAACCTATCCACTGAATAACGCAAATGAAACCAACCAAAACAAAAAGCCCACATACACAGACACAAAGATTAAAACTATGCAATTCCCCAGAAGACATTAAAAAGAGTCTGACTGTAAAAAAAGTTAGAAAGACCAGCAGGAGGAAGAATAAAGGAAAAAAGAACACTTTCTGATTAAATTTGCATCTAAAGAAATGTTTTTTCTAACTTCTAGACCATAATGACTTAAATCTTCTTTTTCCAACACAACATTTGGACTTCAGAATGGAAATGTTATCCATGTTGATAAGATGATCTCTCTGTTTTTAGAGTTCTATCATTCTAGGTTTCTCCTCTTAATCAGTGTGTTTATGCAAACAAGAAGTCATCTCAATAGGTTAGTGGTCAGCAATCAGATTTTCATGTTATTTAGCCATGTGGCCTCCATTCTCTAATTTGTGCATTTAATCACTGTAGCCATGCATATAAATAAATTACATAATTTAATTATTTAAATTTACCCACGTTTCCTCCTCTTCAAACTTAAAACACCATAGCTTGCATTTGTAGACAACTACACAATTCAATATCACAGTGCAACTCTTGTTGCCATATAACATTCTAGTGTTCATAGGAAAGGTTTCAAAAATTGATTCTCAAACATGAGATGAGTTTTACTAGTAATAAACTTCATACCATGTCTGTATATTCACACCCATATGTAGGGTTCTTCCATATCCAGTACCTTTAAAAAACAAGGCATCTCCAACTAAAGCCAAACAACATCGAAACAGTGAATAAATAAATAATGGACTAGTTACAGAATTCAAGAAAAAACTCGCTTTAGAAATCACAATTCATTCTTGGTAAACTGATTGCTGTAAGATAATAGCCTTCACTGAGATTAGCATTCCTGGTTTGATAAAGTGAGTTAGAAAACTCTACTTCAGCAAGGTTTGACTACTCTCATGCAAAAGATAATGAGTTTACGAGCGATGATGAACCACTCAGCACCACCTAAACAACAGCTACATACATTTATGCCAGTCCCAAGGATACAGAAACCAGCCTTACACCAGAATTTGTATTTGGAATGAGTAAGTAAATACATGTATGCATCGTTTCAGTTTAGTGACACTTTGAGGAGTTGTGTTTTACACAGACTTTGAACTTAACTGCAATCAGTCTGACTACTGAAAAAAAGAAAGCAACCTCCCAAGTGGTCTATTTTAAACAGAACACGTTTCTGTTCTGCTTATAATCTTAACATCAGCTTCCCCCCCCATCACAAAGGCTATGATTGTGTGAAGATAATTACAAGGGATTAATCAACCTAGTAAAATATTCACAGGACTACTCTAAAGCTGCATGAAGTTTATTAAGCATTTCTCAAACACATCTTCGTTAGCATACATTGTTTATGTACAAACACTTCAATAATTTTATCCTTCAGAGATTCTTGTATTGAAGTATGCATACACAGTTAAGGAAGACAGAATATTATCAAAAAGTAATTGCTTGAACATAGATTTTTATCACCAACACATTTTCAAGGATTTCTCACTCAACTTTTATACAGTTATGAGAGAAAATTACTGACACTTTAACAGTACACTGACAGACACTGACAGTAATGCATAAATGAAGTCCTTTTAGAAATACATGAAAGAATGGGTGCGTTCCTGGGTGACCTAATCTAGGTGTTCCTGCTTCAGCTGGGTGACTGGACTAGATGATCTTTCGAGGTCCCTTCCAATTCCAGACATTCTGTGATTCTATGAGACCTCTAATGGTCATATAACTTAACTTGTGCTTAAATCAGTCAGTCTCAAAAAACTGCCCAAGACGTGATTCAAGTTCTGACTATTTTCAAGTGGACAACCCACATCTCCCCTAGGCGAGCACATATTCCAGTGTCTCATCGCTTCAATGAAGAAAAACTTTTTCTTAGCATGTAATCAGAATTTTTGATGTAAATTGTCTCTGTTGCATCTTGTTCAGTCTCTAAGCACCCCTAAGAAGAGGTTTTCTGCCTCCTTACATATTTCCTCTTCCATGTATTTAAAAACAGCAATATTATCTCCCTCAGCCACGTCTTCTTAAGATGGAATGATTCCATTTCTCTCAGCCTCACTGCATGTATGTGTACCAGCCACCTAATCACATTACTAGCTCTCCACTGGACTTGATCCAGTATGGATCATTCTGGTACTTAGGACCTCAAAACAGGACTCATATCCAGGATACTTCGCATTAAAACTTACCTCAACAGGAAGCTTGTACTTAGTGTCATACAAAGAACGGCAGATTTTCAAAATTTCATTTCCCATGCTGTCCTTTTCCTCAGGTGGATATCTCTGCAGCATAACAATAACCAGTTTCACCCATGGATTATCATCTGCACATGATCTGCCCACAAAACACAAACGGTTTTTTAATATGTATGTACAAATATATATACTTACACAGATGAACACAAAGCCCTTCAAGATCAGCAAGTCCAACCATCAGCATGACCTATGGAGTCTCTCAACTGAACCATGTCCCTGAGTGTCACCTCTACAGATCTTCTGAACACCCCTAGGGATGGGGACACTTGGGTAGCTTGTTCCAACACTTTGTAACCCTGTCTGTGAGGAATTCTTCCTCATTTTCAATCTAAACCTCCCCTGGAACAACTTGAAAACATTTCCTATTATCTGTTACATGAGAAAGGAGATCAACACCCTCTTTGCTGCAATCCTCCTTAGCGTCTTCTTCTCCAGAGCAAACACTGCTTCATTGCTCTTTGCACATGCTCAAGCAATTCAGTACTCTTTTTTAATATCCTACTGAGGGACCCAAAACCAAACACAAACTCATTCAGTACCATTGTTACAGAGTCAGCCTTAAATCAAAGGCAGAAATTAGACATACCTAAATTTTAACATGCATGCTGGCAGAGGCAACATTTACTATAAAGTTTAATTGCTGGAGCATTTCTTGGCCTACAGCTGCTATTTGCTAGGTCACGGAGATGTCTGGCTAATTTTGGCAGTGATAGGTGTACCTGTTAGGACTGGATGTACTGACAGGAAAAGAGTAGCAGACCAAAGCTTTTAAACGAGAGCATGAAGGAATGCGCCCACATTGCCATTTTGCTAACATGAATTAATTTTGTTAATCCATTTCAATGCACCTCTAATACAGACTAAATCCATGCAGAGCAGCGTAGACCAAGAATGTATAAAACCACAGTAACACTGAAGAGCCAGCATGTCCATTTGCAAGCGAAATTCGGAAGGCACAGAAAGTGGTTTAAAAATCACCTGTCAATCTCTGGTCATTAATCATCTAACCAAGGAACTGAGATTATTTTTTAATTTTTGTTTTGAAGAGGAAAAAAATCATAGGAGGAACAAATCTGGCAGGTTTGTCTTACAACTCACAGTAAATTAAGATACTTGTCCAGCACAAGTGGGAAGGCCAGTGAAGTGCTTTGAAAGTGCTCCTTTTCAATGGTATTATTTAGCAGCAATTGTTGAAAGCAACATAATAAATATAACAGCAAATTGAGTCAAACAAATTGGTTGCTGACACATATCAAGGAATAGGTCTGACAATTCAGGAGAGCACAACTGTCAATATCTACTGTTTCATATATATTTAAAAAAAAAAACATCCACATGAAGCTGTCATCATACTCTAACACAAAACCCAGACAGAGATTCTAGAAGCAGTTAACTTTGAATGCAAACTAAATGGAAGTCATTATTTTCATTCTTTTTGACAACTTAATTGAGCTTTTCCATCAGTCACAGTCACTGAACAAACTGCTGCCATGAGTCTGGCTGGAAGCGGCACAGCTCTTCTCCTCCCTTCCAACATGAAGGGTTGAACCCAAAGAAGCCAACTTATTTGACAAGCAGAACATGATGCACTTGATCTATGAACCCCCAATAAGGTCAGGAGAAGAAAAAAAGTGCAACTCCATCTTTGCCACTGGCTAAATTAATAGCTCTTGCTATGTGATCCATCTCTTGCTTAAAGGCATGGAGAGTCATCATGAATTTCCATTTTTATAGCTGCTGCCTCCAGAGTACATTAAGAAAGAATTTTCCATTAGAAACAGAAAACTGAAATCACACTTGAAAGCACACTTAGAAATAGTTAGAAAGGAACAGAACACTCAGAAAAGTTAGAAATAACGAGAAAGATGCATCCCATAAATAAATCTGTATATGACAAGCCTAAGTCAAGCATCAGACATAAATATATATTTATACAAAATTTATACAAATATAAAAGCTGACAAATAAGTATACTTTCTGAAAATTTTATTTTTTCTTATAATTATTTTGAATACTACTAATAGACATTATCTGCCATTTCTACATAAAAGATACAGTCAACAAAAATCTGACTCAGAGGTAGAATTCAATTTTCTTTTCTGAGTGTTACCTCTGTTCAAGTATAGTTAAAAAAATAAAAGTTAATTACTATTTCCATGTTGAGATTTATTTCACAAACTTGAAATGAAGGCTTTTTTTTTTGTACCAAACTAAAAATGTCTTTAGAGGAAAATTTTCCATTAAGTTAAAAAAAGAAAGAAAAGAAAAAAAGAGTGCACTCAGCCACTGATCCCCCTAAAATCAGGCCTTCTTATTAATATTTAAAACAAATATAAAAAATGCTTTTTGAATGTAGGCATTCCAAAGACCCAGGCAGAGCTTCAATTACTGGTAAGCTTTCTTTTTTTTTTTTTTTTTTTTTTTTTCCAAGACTCTATGAAATGCTTAAAATCACTTCTGAATATGAGATACTGTGGCAGTAAAGCATGTATGCATAACATGAGTGCAAATATCAATATTTTTAAAACTGCTGACTGAACAACTGAGCCATCTCCACTGGTTCCTCAGTCAATATGGCACAATATGATATGACAAGAACAATATACGTACATGAAGAGTATTCTTTTGTCAGAGTGACAGACTGATCTTTCTTAGAGAAGACATTCTTTAGAAAAATTGAAAATGCTACTAAAAACATCCAAACTTCAGTTCTTTTACTTCTCTATCCTTCTGAGCCTTTATAAAACTTAAGTGTTATTTTTCAATTTTATATTCAATTATAAGATATTTCCCATTAGCTGAAAGCCAAACTTTTAAGAATTCTGATGACTCAGACTTAAAATAGCCCAGTTCATACACGCATCATTACATCTACAATAAACAATCAGTTGGCAACAATGGCCTTCTTCTGATGCAGAAAAAAAAAACCAAGTAAGACCAAAAAAAGATTCTAATACACAGGGCTAAACAATTGGCATAATTGCTTTCACTTCCTTTCTCTGTTTAACAGTTTCTTAATACAACTTAATTTAAAAAATGGGGTTGCTAAAAAACCCATTCACTCATTTAAAAGAACCTGTTTTATTCCAACTGAGCAACCGAGGTTGGTTTTTAAGAAACCCAGGTGCAGAAACATTAAAAGAATAAAATAAAATCTATGCTGGTAAAGATACTTGAATGCTATTGACATGAAATATTCAATAGAGACAAAAGAGAGAAGTACAAGTAATGCATGATGAAAAGACACCAAAGAAGAGCAGAAATTGCTGGCGGTCTTGCAAAAGATGCAGGCATAAGCACATGATAATGACTGTCACTGACACCAGAGTGATAGAAGGTTCAGATAAAGAAGGCAGAAAGTAGCAAGGGTTTTGTTGTTGCTATTGTTATTGTTTTGTTTTGCTAATTTCATATTTTGTTCACTGGTGGGCCTCATAACTACAACACAGCCTCTGATTCTCATCTAGCAAGAGTTATTCCAACATTTTCAAAGAAAAACAATTAAAATTAATAAAATTCAAAAAAATTAAACTGAAATGTAAATTATTCACAGCAGAGTATAACAAGAGGCAGTTACAAAGACCTGTCTACTTGACGAGAGTTTATAAAATGATTACTCTCTCATACCAAGGGATACTTAAGAGAGTTGTGTCTGATTTCTAAAAACCAATCAAACTTGAAGTGGTAGGACTGAAGGTAGAATGGGAATAGAACATCATTTCTGGAGCATTATTAACTGCTAAGGTTTTGAGTTCTCTCAAATTCATTTTGATGATAGCACACCGATTACAAAAGACAAAGATCAGTCTAATAATGTTTCTGCACACCAAATATATTATTACTGTAGAAAAAAAGCACATTTCATACTCAAAATATTATATTTTGCTGCTTAAATTTAAATTTAGGTTAAATCCTTCTAACACATTTAATGTTTATTTAATAAACATTCTAACACATTTAATGTTTAATGGATATTAAACATGATAAATACACACACACAAACAAACAAAATTCCAAAACATACCTAACTGAGTATTTAGAACTAAGTGGAGGAAAAAAGATCACAGACTCATAGAATGGCCTGGGTTGAAAAGGACCACAGCGATCACCTAGTTTCAACCCCCCTGCTATGCGGAGGGTCGCCAACCACCAGACCAGGCTGCCGAGAGCTACATCCAGCCTGGCCTTGAATGCCTCCAGGGATGGGGCATCCACAAGCTCTCTGGGACTCAAGATACTTACTTATAGCTGTGATTATGCTGAATGCTATTAAAATATCATTACTGTTCTTTTTAAAGCACTAGTACTGAGCTAGAAAGAAGGACTTTCAAGTCACTGTACATCTTCCTTCTGATACAGGATTTATAAAGCACACGGTCTTACTCGTAGAAACAAAAGAGATTATAAGAGGAAAGCAATGAGAATATAAGAACAGAGACCCCATGGGAGAGCAAAATGTACCACCTTTGATGCATTTTTTTCCACTGGGACAAGTCCTAGCAGGAAAGAAAAAACTAATCAATCACTGAATTATCAGAAAACAATAAAATAAAGAATAAAGAAACTAGAGATGCAACATTCCTACTGACAGAAGAACAACATTGAAAATGGGGAGTGGGCAAGAGACCTAAATCAGTCACTTTTTAAACACGCAGCCTCAATTCTCTTCTTCCCAAGCAAAATATAGATAAGGCAAGGAAGACAACAGATTGCAAGGTCCTTTCCATCTCTCAAGCAAGTAGAAAGAAGAAAAAAAATGAAACAACTGTGGTAGGCACACTGTGCACAAACCACCTTGAAACAACAAACAAAGGAGGGAAAAAAACCCCAACAGAATAAACTTGATTCCAATAGTATTAACATAACTGCTTCCTCCCTAATCAAATTTGTTTTAATTTTTGGTAGCCTTGAGTTTCAGACAAACTCAAGGAAATCTGGAAAATCGGAGCCAGTCTTCCCTTCCTTTGAATTAATGAACGTGAATTCAGTGCTTAGCTCAGGAAAACTTGTAATTTCAGTGTGTAAATCACATTATGGAGTCATGAGTCAAAGATTCTTCACTAATTGGCTACTATGCTACTACTGGTGGCTACTACTAGTGAAAGAGAAGGGGACAACTTCTCCTGAAGGGTTTCCAGTGCCTCCTAGCAAAGTTAAAGCCATTAAGACACTGAAGTTTTAGTGATAATAAATTATGTCAAAGGTAAAAATAAAGATGAAAATCTAATTGCAGCTTTGCAGCTTGTACCTTAAAACTGCAGAGAAACAGGCTGATCAGTCTTGCACTTTACCTAGGAAGGAGATGAAGTATGTCTTCCTAGAAGAATTTCCAGTCATATAAAGGACACAAAGATGTCTGAGCTTAGTCAGCATTAACTTAAAAAGGGGATATCATGCCTGAACAACCTGATAGCCTTCTACAATTACACGACTGGTTTGGTGGATGACAGCTGACATTACACACACCTACATTTATCAGCGTTTCAATACTGTCTCCCATATCTTCATAGGCAAACTGATGAAGCATGGGCTAGATAAGCAGACAGTGAAGCAGATTCAAAACCTGGTTTTTAACACTGGCACAAGTCATTTTTGGAGACCAGTGATCAGTAGTGCACCCCAGAGATTAGTACTGGGTTCAGTACTCAGACTTCTTAATGGAAGGTCAGGATGGCAATGGAACAGAGTGCACTCTTGTCAAGTTCATCTTAGAGATTTTCAAGACCAACAAAGCAGTGGCCTTAGGCAGCCTGCTGTAGCTGACCTTGCTTTGAGCAGAGGAAGGAAGGAAGAATTTTCAGGGATCCCTTCTGACCTCAACTGTTGTTAACAGCATGACAATCACAGAATCACACATATTAGTTAATGAGTTTATTTTCCCTCTCCTCTTGTACCCTACCTTATCTGAGCTACACTGATTTCTTTATGTGAAAACTCTGACTAAACGTCTAAGAGCTATATTTACTACTTAAAACCCTAAATACTTTACAGTACAGTTGTTCTTAGTATTTTGTACCAATGTTCAGACTTCACAGATCTTGGAACTAAGATGCATCCCACCTCTAAAACTTAATCCACTATTTGCTGTGAATGCAAATAATATTTAATCATTAATCCGTTTTCTCTTCTTCACTTGAGGAAGAGAGCCTGAAGGAACAGTACACCAACTGGGAGATAAAAGTAAATAATTCTTAATTTCTTCTGCTACAGAGCAGTAGGCAAAAACATCTGTTTATTAAATATTTCTGTATATTTATAATATTTCTGTTCACTATTGAATAAAGTTTGGCTGATCCAGCATACTGGGGGAGGCATCAAATTTTTCAGTTACAGTTAAAACAAAACTAAGAAGAAAAATTGGGATGTGAATTTGTGACAGATATGCAGTAGTCCTAATAATTTTTTAATGCAATGAAGAAAAGTTTTAGTTTATAAAACTGTCATAAATGATTTATCAAAACTATCATCCAGAAATTGCAAACAAAATGCAGGCTTGAAGGTGAGTAACCTTTCCAGATTAGTTTCTAAAGGACTAGTTCTCTCCAAGTACAGAAAAGAATTATCATTCATAAACAGCTAAGTCTGAACTTTTCTGACAAATCAATGCATATAAAAACTTTGAGGAGTGTGGTGCCCGCATTGAAACAGGATGCAATTGATGCCCCGAAGTTATCCAAAGGAAGCATCATTTAATGCCTCTAGCCTAACTATGGCCAGATGAAACATGGCATATCATGTTGACTAGCCAGAAAGCATACTACTGTTACTGTTCTCCTTGAAGGGTCTATGTGACTGTTGCCTCTACATTTTAACATAGGATCGTACAAATCCTTGTATCTTAGAAGTCAGCATCAGTTATGAAAAAGTGCAGCAAAAATTACAGCCTAGATGTTTCAAACAAACTATTGTAATAAATACCCATTTTGATAGGTGCAGTGCTGAAATTTCAAATAATTATCATTTGAACAGGTGGTTAGTATCTTCCAGCTATGTCTGCCCTAGGATAAATTCTTTACGTACAGATATTTTTACAGAGATAAAAAAGTAACAGATAACAAATAAAGAAAAGAGATATGATACCACTGCTTGGTATCATTATCCTCACAGACATTCTACAGCCTGTCACATCTGAACATTAGCTTTCATAACTTTTCTGAAGAGCATAACTTTGAGTAGAAGAAAAATTCTGAACTTCCTGTTCTTTTTATGGATTTTCTATGTATTGCCAAAAGTAAAATATGTAAATCTAAGTTCAAGTACTTGAAGAAATCTCCAGGGCAATAGTTGAGGCAATAGAATTATTCTATTTCCACTATGATGCATACTAGACACCTTCCACTAGAAACCAATTCAATTCCACTTTAAATAAACAACCAATTTTTCCCAAAAATGTTATTTCAAAGGGTCATACTCCTCTTAACCATTTTTAAATTCACTGACTGAAAGATACTTGGTATTACCAAGCAACAAAATTTAGGGTTTCTATAGTTTGAAGAAATGGTCACCTGCTGCTCATTTCCATAGGTGGCCAAGCTTGAAGGAGTAAAACCAAGTGCTGAAACTCAGATGGTTTGTGACTGGATTCCAGAAGTCTCAGGAACAGTTCACACCTTTTTTCTTCACTTTCAATATCTGTTATCTCTACCTGAAAGAAAAACATTTTAAAATTAAGGATTTAAAAGCAGTAAGCTATCTGTGAAGGACGTCAATATTGTAAAATAACACAGGAACACAGCCAAAGTCTTCACAGAAAGCCATTTTCTTACCTCTCATTTTCAGTTACATGCAAGTAAAACAGGAAAGCAAATAAACAATGAGAAATGACTTAGGCACACATTCTTAGAATAACATACCTCTAAAGTAGATCCAGTGATTAGTTCTCAAGAGTCCTACATCTCTGTAAAAAAAATTCCTCATATTTTCTTTTCTCTTTATATATACACAGTTTTATGTAATGTGCACATCCAATACTCCTGTAATATGTATTACTCTCAGTTATCTATGAGAATTCAAAGGTTTTATTTGAGTTTGCATCATCTAATCTTTAGTCTCAGAAGAAGGAGTATTGGAAGATTACTTCAAATTCATTTTCTCAGTGAAGAACTTTTGCTGACAAGCACTGCAGTATTTATCTGTATAGGTATTTGAGACTAAGAAAGACAAAAACCCCAGTCTCCAGACAACTCTGTCTCAGGAACAAGTGTCCATCTACATTCAAAATATGCAGCTGCTGTCAGAATTGGAATTCTCTTCAGCTGATAACAGGTTCTATTACAGATAATTACTGTCTGCAGTTTGCATGGTAAAAAAAAATGTGCAAGGTAAAAGGTTTGAGTGTGGAAGAAAAGTTGCTGTATATGAGAACCAACTTAAGACTAAATGAGAAGCAGCTTATATTTCTAAGTGTGGGTATCACAC
Organism: Tragopan temminckii; assembly: GCA_028571105.1. Lineage (NCBI taxonomy): Eukaryota > Metazoa > Chordata > Aves > Galliformes > Phasianidae > Tragopan > Tragopan temminckii. The sequence continues at coordinate 81,117,332 of JAOWBP010001760.1, forward strand.
GTTCGTGGCTTTCACAAATGGAATAGCTATTGTTTGCCTGACACATGTAAGTTCTTAGAGTCAAAAAAATAATTTGTTACAATAACAAGGTTGCTTTCTTTCTGCTATTAATACGTTCTAACACTGATTTTTTTCCTCCAAACTTCGAAAACTTTCAGGATATATAAACCACCTTAATTTTATCTTATAATTCAGCTGAAGATACATAGCATTAAAAATGTTAAAATTTTTGTTTTAGCCCAAGTATTTCTAAGACTTCAAACATGGGTAAAGTTTTCCTCAGTTCTACAGCTACTTTAAAAGATTGAAGTTCTTATTCCCATCTTCTCAAAGTGACTCTGATATATCAAGGACAAGTTTTTCAAAAGAGGTTGGAAAACAAAGATTACTGATGCATTTATTGAGTTGCCTACATAAACTTATGACTTTAAAGTATTTAGTGTTGAAAACTTTACTTCTTTCTCCAGGGTATGTCTGAAAGTACTGCATACTAAAAAGTTTTAGACAGCAGACATACGTTACCCAATTATAGTGTCCCTCAATTCCATCTATACTTCCTTGGGTGAAACATAACTATACTCAATATTTAAATCACAAGACTGAAAAGAGTGGGGAGAATGGGAAAGGGTAAAAGGGACGTAAGACATCCTAACCTCTAAGTATCAAAAATATTTAGCAACTTAGGAAATTACTTACTAACTAGACAACAGAATCTCTCACATGAATTCATCTGTCCTCCAATTCCTTTTTCAGACAAGTAACTGAGCTTTTAGATCAAAGAGATAGTACTGCAGATGGTCCACTGAGTACATTTTAGGATATTGGAACAAGTAGCACGTTACTTCAGAACACAGACTGAATGTTAAATCTCTACAATTATAGATACAAGAACGAAAATGGCACAGAAAGTATCAGTATTAAAAGATGAGATGAACTGTCACAGAAATGGAGTCATTGCCAATAGAGAGCAGATCACAGTAGATCGAATATCGTATTCAACAGGAACTGAATTTCTATAATTTGGCATAATACTGCATCTTTACAGACCAGTTTAGATTAATTAACCTCATGAAAAATGTAACATTATAATATAGTGTTTTGGACAGCTGGATCCTTGCAAAATAATTGCTTAGAACAACACATATTAATGTGATCAAAGCAAATTTGGAAAACTATCCTATTCTCAAATACAGTGTGCATTTCTGACACACTTCTTTCCTATGCTGGCTTCCTTAGAGGCGCCTACACTTCTCACTTAAAGTAATAAAAACTTAAGCACTGTAGAATGTTCACTTTAAGAAAAAACTATTCAAAATTCACTTTTCATATGTTGTTTTAAATGCACGTCACTTCTATTCACTGTGAATCAGGTGAGATTTAGAAGGCAGCAACACAGGGAGCAGCAAGTGTGTGTACTTAAAGACTGAATGTGATCTAGAATGCAGCACTTGAGGATAAAGGAAATGGAAGGTTAATGAAAGAGTAAAAATGAAAGTATTTAAGTACTGAAGGACAGATGACAAGTACACTTACCTTCAAGAAACAAAAAAGACTACCTTTATTCTACGTAAAATTTCTCATCCTGCCTTCCTTCTGTGTCTCAGCTTTTTTTTTTTTTTTTTTTTTTTTTTTTTTCTTCTTTTTTCTTCTGCATCTTCACAGCATCTCATGCTTCTGGTACACATACTAGTCACTCCTATACTCTACATTCATCTGCATTTAAAGGAAGTTTTAGGATCATTTCACTCATCTGACAAAGTGATTATTAATAAATATATATACTTTTCTTCTAAAAGAAAAGCTAGGATTTAGGTGTAAATCTATGTTTTAGCATCAAGAATGCATAAGCATTTGCAACCATTTCATAGAGTCAAATATACAAGGAATACTTTTGAAATGTATACCTTAATTGAAAACATCATCAAATACTTGCTAATTCTGCAATGACCGTGTACACATTTCACTTTACATGTAAACTGCACCTTTTCTAAAGCAGCTGTATTTAATCTGTGTGAATACCTTCACAATCAAGATAACTGAAATCTATGATGTGCCCACAAGAATGGCTGGAAAAATCATAGTAAGCAGGAGATCAACATTATGTACCAGAAACATAGAAAACAATAAAACATTACAGCACAGACATCATCTGCTATAAAGTAAATCAAGGCATTTCCCCTAAATATTTTCCACATAGCTTTCAACTTTGAATGACAGGATACCTTCACCAGTCTCTAATTATTTCCTTACAGTTCTCCAGAAATAAAAATTACAATCAAACCACAAAAACAGACAGTCCTGTGCTACAAGAAAACACGATTTTGAAGCACTGCACTGAAATGAGTGCTGGCTTTTTTACATAAATAGATTGTACAAAAATACACGTATATGAGGGCTGCTCTGAAAGCAATGCCTCTTATTTTATTATGTTGATCCATGACCTCAGAGGCAGATGTTGGTGGCATGGCAGTAGAGGTAGAACATTCTCACCAATAATCCATTACGTTTTGTTGCTGTGTGACAGATGGGGGGCACTCTGGCAAAATGGTGTCTGACACCGAAACGTAGATGAAACAAAGCTATGTCACAGAATTCCTCCATGCAGAAATATATGGTAATCATTAACATTCATCAATTCTTGCAGAACTTTTATGGAGATCAAACAGTGGATGTGAGCACAGTGAGGTGGTGGGTGGTGAGTTTCAGCAGTGGCAACAGTGACAGTGGTCACCTCTGCTGGTGCTGATTCTTACACGGGCGGCATGTAGGCTCTTGTTCATCGCTGGCAAAAATGCACAAATGGTGGTGACCATGCTGAAAAATAGTGTTTTGTTGCTGAGAATTGGCTCTCTTAAATAGTGTCACTGTGCTCTTTGTATCTGTTTTAATTTCCACATAAACAAATAGGAGGCATTATTTTTGGAGCAAGCTACACATATACACAGACACAAGAGAGGAACAGACGAAGCAGCCACTTTACACAACTGAGAGAGCATGCTCTGTGT
>JAOWBP010001760.1:81146653-81168874 GCA_028571105.1 Tragopan temminckii
TGAAGCATTCTTTTTTCTAAAGGGTTTTAAAGTTCAAAAAGATCTTTAATTCTATAGGCTTCAATATGTGGTAAAAACAAACAAACAAACAAAAAAACCTAAAAACCAGTTTTCTTTCATATTCAAATAAAGGAACATCACACAATTTCAGCACAGGATAATTTCACTCAGGATAAAAATCCATCCTAGAAGTCTATTACCATCAGAATATTTAAGTACTTCTTAAAGTACTGCACAAGTAACATTTATTTGCTTATGAACTTTCTGATCCTGTCACTCAGTGATTAATATTCAGCTTTGAGACGATAGGAACAGTTTCACTTTTAATGAAAACCTGGTACCCCCAGCATCATTATCACAGACTGGATGAGGTTGACAGGAACCTCTGGGTTTCTGTGGCCCAACACCAGCAGGGACACAAGCAGAAACATCCACAGAAGATTTCTCAGGACTAGGTCCAGGCAGATTTTGAAGATCTTCAAGGAGGAGACTCTACAGACTCTCTGGGCAACCAACAAATACACACTGCCTGATGCTCAAAGTAAACAGTTTGGTTTGGTTCCTGTCTCTGCCATCAAATTCCAGCTTCATACTTTAACGACCAAATGCCATCTAGGCATATCTCAACAAGACACAGTAGAAGGAAAACCAAGTTACATTAATTATAGAATAATGAAAGATGGTTCCAATTGTTACAGGTGGGAGGAGACAACTGGAATAGCAAAGGCAAAAAAATTTGTGAATGAAAACAAAGATAGTTTAAAATATGAAGGAGTGAGAAATGGTGGCAATCACTCACCACCTCCCATAAACAGAACAATGCCAAGAAAATCTCTGATTGCCTTTGGAAGACACCCCAACACTCCCATTTGTTACTGCTGAGCATGACATTATGTGGTAAAGAACTCCTTTGGCCAGATTTAGTCAGCTGTCCTTTCTACCTTTTTGCCTACATCCAATTTACTAACCTGGTGAAGGAGAGAAAGTCTTAATGCTGTGCAAGTCAAAACATTGGTGTGTTATCAACTTTGGTTTAGCCACAAATCAGCAGGCGCAGTACTTCGTAGAAAATAATAAACAAAAAATCCATGGCACATAAGCTATCATGAAGAAAATTAACTCCACCTATAGTACAATTAATCTGAGGAACAGTGTAGAAGTGCTAACAAATGTAAGGAATCAGTTAAAGGAAAGACACCACTCCTTAAATTTCTTCTTGAAACAGACTTACTAGAATATATTAATGGTAAGGTACAATGAACTATCTATGTATTGATGTCAGAAAAAAAGGTATTATTAAAGCATATGAAGAAAGATGTCATACAAGACAAACTGATTGAACTGGAGCATAGTGATAAAAAGTGATAAAAAGATGACAAGTAATTCAAAATCTGATGTGAATGCAGCTGTGCTTTGTAAGAACGTTATTAACACGTCTTGTAAATCTTCAAGTAAAGTTATACTCTTTTCCCTTAAAACAATGTAAAATGCTAAGAAGTCAATCAGTCAGCCAAAAGGTACTGAATATTACAAAGAACTTCTTTAAAGCTGAGCTTTTTCTACAACTAATTAAAATGGCATTTAACGTCATTCAAACTGAAAGAGAAAATGATGCAGTAGCAAGTTGTCCACTGTTCATCCATCTGGCATTTAGTCAAAATGTGCATGTCATATTCCTGCTTAAACAAGATGAAAATTGTCAAAAAGGCATTAGAAACTCAAAAGAAATAAGGGTCAACCTTTCAAATAAAACCATTACACCACTTGTGAAGTCCTTCCTTTGTATCAGAAGTTACACAAGGAAAAAAAAAAAAAAGGAATGGAGTAGTAAACAAAAAAAAAATACCATAAGCCATAGGTCAAACAAATGTGGGAGTCTGTGGAGGCTGTGAAGTAAAACTTCAATTCTCTCTCTATAGATGACCTAATTGATTTACCATTACTTTCTGTTCTCTTTTCCAATCTTAAGCTGTAATCTTTTCTTCTTATTTAACATACTACACCCACCCCCATATGCAATATTATCCTCGATAATGAAAATATGGTGACATAAAAGCTGATTGATTTCAGTTGTGGTTTTGTGGTTGGTTTTCAGGCATGTTTCAATGAACTTCTGGGTAATGACATAGAAGCTTAAACAGATGGTTCTCTGAAGATGTAACAGATCATCTAGAACAACCAAAAAAAAATGTCTGCAACAATAGAATTTAAAAATATATTTAAAAATATATTAAATACTTCAGGTCACAAAGGAAGCCGTGAAGACAAAGTTGCTATGATCACAGCTATAATTAAGAATTTGCAAAGTCAGCATTATTTAAAATAAAGGAGAGTTACTGGAAGAAAAAAAATTAAAATGCATTCAAAAATGTAAGCGTTAATGCCACTGAACATTTGGAGTATCTAAAAAATGGGAAATCTCATACATAGAACATCTAAAATGTGGTAAATATCATAGAACCATAGAATCACCAAGGTTGGAAAGGACCTCCAAGATCATCAAGTTCAACTGTCCATCTACCATATATATCTTCCATTAAACCATGTCCTTCAGTACAACATCTAAATGTTTCTTGAACACCTCCAGGGATGGTGAATCCACCACCTCCCTGGGCAGCCCATTCCAGCACCTGACTACTCTCGAGAAGAAATTTTTCCTAATATCCAACCTGAACCTCCCATGGTGTAACTTGAGGTTATCCCCTCTAGTTCTATCACTAGTTACATGGGAGAAAAGGCCAAACTGCACCTCATCACAACCTCCTTTCAGGTAGCTGTAAAGAAAGTGGTAAGGTCTCCCAGGAGCCTCCTCTTCTCCAGACTAAACAACCCCAAATCCCTCAGCTGCTCCCCATAAAATCTGTGCTCCAGATCCCTCACCAGCTTTGTTGCCCTTCTCTGTGCACACTCCAGGGCCTCAATGTCTTTCTTGTAGTGGGGGGCCCAAAACTGAGCACAATACTCGACATGCACCCTCACCAGTGCTGCGTACAGATGGATGATCACTTCCCTGCTCCTACAGCAACACTATTTCTGATATAAGCCAGGATGCCACTGGCCCTCTTGGCCACCTGGGCATTCTTCTGGCTCACATTTAGTCGAGTGTTGACCAGCACCCCCAGGTCCATTTTTTCCACACAATCTTCCAGTTACTCTGCCTGAAGAGTCGCCTGGGGTTGTTGTGGCCAAAACACAGGACCCAGCAGTTGGTCTCGTTGAACTTAATTGCGTTGCCCTCAGTCCACCAATTAAGGCTGTTCAGATCCCTCTGAAGGGCGTTCCTACCCCCAGGCAGACTTACACTTTCTCCCAGCATGATATCATCCGCAAACACACTGAGGGTGCACTCAACACCCTCATCCAAATCATCAGTAAAGACACCAAACAGGACAGGCTCCATTACTGACCCTTGGGAAACACATTCATGACTTGTGGACAGCTCCATTTAATGCCATTCATCACCACAATATCTTCCATATGCAAGTAGCCTATCATGAAAGGATCAATGCTTCAGTCCTTCAATGTGTGAAAGGGTACTAAGAGTTAAAAACTTCACTTGTTTCATTTACCATCCATCTATACTCTGTCCAACTGAAGGCAGATGCTGATATACTAGACCCACAGAAGAGTTGTAAAAATAATGAAAGATTGGAAAAAAAACAAAAAGATCAGAAAAGTCCCCAAACTCAATGTATCAAAAACAAGTTGAAGAGGCCCTTGCAGAATATGTGGAAACAAAACTTTGGTGATTATCTCTTCAGTACAGCAGAAAAAGAAGTCTATAAGCTGGAATTTCAAAATTAAATAAACAGTCTAGCAAAAGAAGCATTTTAAAAAAATAAATACAGAATAACTAGTCACTAGAACAGTCAAGTATTACTGTAGCTTCACAAGTCACTCTTAAACTCCCCCTGGAAAACACAGACGTTATCCTATAGACATGCTGGCATAAAAAAATAGAGCAAAAAAAAACTGTTTGGGAAGTTGTCTGATCTGCCTTGTACAGAATATCCAGTACATTAACAGCATTACTTTGGTTTTAGTGATTTACCAGTTTCCCACCGTGGTTACATCTCTGCCTACAAGTTTCCACCACCCAGTGTCACCCCTTAGTTTGAATCTTTAAGACTGGGGAATTGAATCTCATCTTCCAGGTGGTATCTCATTTCTGTTGACTGCAAGAAATACGGAAAAACACATTTAAGCTCTTATATGAGCACACAGTCACCTAAAACCTCATCATACTTCAAAGCACTAGATGTGAAAGGACAACTAACATAGTTTTGTAAAAGGCTACTGGCAAGTATAAAAAGCCCATTCATTTCTCCAGTTGAGATTTTCTCAATTTCTTTGCAAGCTGAAACTGCTCATTCATCTCCCTTTAAACCCATTTACCACTGGCCCAACTAATCTGAGAAGTTATTCTTCTAACTTTCAGATGCCCATTTATTAGTAGTAGTTGCTACAGCATCTTCACATACAAAAAATGCAAATGACTTCTACACGTGACCATAAGAAAAGTTCTGTAATAAATCAGACTTATGGCTGCCCACTCTTCTTTCCCAACTCATACTCCATGCTGTAATTATTGTGACATTATACACAAATGTCTCTTATTAAAACATATTTTTTTAAAAATTAATATAGAAGAGCAAGTAGAAGGTATACGTGAGGAAGGGGACCCACTGTCAAAACCCCAGCAAGTTCCTGTCTTTCTCACTAACAATTACAAGTTGAGTTGCAGAAGTCAGCACTAAATCCCTATGCTTTAATTCCCCTTTTACAGTTAAGCACTGTTTTCACATTCTGTCCGATCAAGTGACACACAAATAGAAGAGGTTTCCAATTACTTTGCTGGCCAGTTACCTGCCTCTCCTTACTTCTGCTAATATACTAAAACAGTGAGGGATATTCTGGTATCAGCTTCCTAAATTCCCACTCAATTAAAATTTCAGTGATACTCTGGAAGTTCAACTTACATAGCCTTCCATGCAGCCTTATCACACCATAGTAACTGTCCTATCCTACTTACTTGGCCTTCCTTCCATAACTCCTCATCACTTCAGAATGTCTTGACTGTTCCTTGATTAATTCATGTGTAAGCATCAAGTTTTTTGCAGACTTTTACCTATGTTAAATATCAATATCTGTATGAAATACAGAAATGTACAGAAATGTTATACGAACTAAAATTCTAAGTAAAAGGTACAGCATTAAGCTGAAAAATACTTCATACATAAAAGTTATAGGAAAAAGATATCTGATAAATACCGTCTCAGGAACTGTTATGATAATTTTTCACTGCACACTTTCCATTTGAAAATTATTAACTGGATTCTAAGACAAGAATAGTTGCAAGCTGGTTAAACAGCTGTTTTATTCTTAAACCCAGTGCACAGGAGATGCTAAATCAGCTGATCTGATCAATTGCTTCAAACAATTCTCGAGTTCGTTTTATTACTTTGGGCTTCAGCCCAAAAGCTTTTTGCTAAGTTCTGCTTACAGAGCAACCACAATAACCTTCAAAGAGCCATCAGCAGTTCCTTCTCTTTACACCTACTCATCTTAAGAAAGTACAGAAACTATATTAGAATCCTAAACAGAAACAAAAAAACCATTTCAAAATACGTACACAGGGGATGTTACCCCCTACATCATTCATCTGGAATGAATGAGAAATAGCTTCTGAAGTGCTCAAGGCACAATAACAGAAAGAGTTTCAAGTAATTACTAGCAGCAGTCATACATGAAGACAACATTTTCTTCTCATTTGAATACAGTCATCCCCTGGCCACCTAAGTGCAGGGTCATGTCTAGCAACTGAGACCTCATCAGAGACTGCAAATATCTCCCAATAGGCATGAAACTCTCTTCCAATCATGGAATAAACCTGGTTGGAAGAGACCCATAAGAATCATTATGTCCAACTCCTGACTCCACACTGAGAGCGCTATTCAAACATTTCTTGAACTGCTGCAGCATCGTGCCATAACCACTGCCTGGGCAGCCTGCTCCAGGGTCCAAGCACCCTCTGGTGTAGAGCCCTTCCCAAACCTCCACCTGCCCCTCGCCTGATGCAGCTCCATGTTGTTCACTTGGGCCGTGTCGTTGTCACCAGAGACATGATTCAATGAATAACACAAAGTTTTCACTTTTCTGGCACTCTTTTAAGTTACACCACTTGTAGTATTTTTATTCTAGTACAGCAGGAACACTAAAACAATATCCAGAGAGAAAAAAAAATGACACCTCATGGAAAAATATGAATAAACAGCTCTGCAAAATGAGCCTGATGCAGAATAGAGAAGATTAAAAAAAAAAAATCTCCATCACCTTTCCATTTCGGATTAAGATAGTGAAGACAGTATCTCAAGCTCTTAAGAAAATACCTAAGAAATCTCTTATCACTCTTTTGTGCTTCGTAGTTAAGATATATGACAAAGCATAGGTAAAATTTTATGTTAGAAATACCTTTATAACCAAGTTTCACTGGGCAAAAATAAAATGCAGATCTGATAGCTTATGCTACAGACATGAGAGTACATTCTTTCAATGCTAGGCTTTCAGCCAGATGGAAATTACGACACAGTTTATCATTTAAATTATTACAGCGCCTGGAAACCATATGCAGTGGCCCAGAACACTTCTCTGTGGAGCATCTTATTCAGTATGCAAAAGGCTGGTAGTAAATAGAAGCTTGCAGCACAATGAATTTTAGGATTAGCACAAGTAAAATAAACACATGAGAAGAATATCTTGTTCTCTTCTGAAACAGAATACTAGGACTTCAAGGTTCCACGAAAATCCCTGTTATCCCCAGAGCCAACTCCTCTACCCAAACAATTATTTTTCTTTGTATACTAACAGAAGTAAAAAGAGAAAGGTGTACAGGAATGTATATGCTCGTGACATTATCTTTAAGAACTGTAAAATTAAAAATACCAAATTTTGCTATGAATTTCTCCCTCACAGCACATTAACTGAGCTTCACCTGAAGTTTGAAATTCTTCAAATAGATCCACTTACCTTTGTGACAGCTTTTGAAGAAAAGGTAATTTCATCAATAAAAGTGATGATATCATCTGGATCAAGTCTATCCAAGTACTTTGAACACACATCATATGCATGTAGCCATTCATCCATGGTTTCTGGTGTTTTTTTACTGAGATGGTGATCACCATTCCAAAAAAGATTTTGTAACCAGACAGCATAAAGAGAGCTTGGTGATAGCATACCGCCATCTTTTTTAGGGATTTTGGGAGCCAGTTTGGAAATAGATAAAATATTTTGACTTGTAAGTATGGGCTCCAATGTTTCCAAAGGGTTTTCATTTTCATCCATTAGCTTTTTGTAATTAAGACCTATTGACAAAGAGAAAAAGGCAAACAAAATAGAAGTTATTCAAAACTACATTTTCACATTTCTGTGTAAAACTAGAAAAACTCTCACTCCTCTTTCATTTACAATCATGGATACAGACTAGGGAGGGAAAAGGGAAGGAATAACGTAAGGGAATAAATAATGTTTTTTTGCAAAAGCAGAAGGTAACAAAGCAAAAGCACAAAATAAAATTACCCTCTTTACAAAACTGCTTAAGGTTTTTGACATACTATATAACATTGACTTTTGAAGATAATATTCTCAAAATTGCTTAAGACAGTTCACATGAAACTTTCAGGCTTATGCTCCAGGATGTCTGTATTTCTACTTAAAAAATTCACTATAAATTATTGCTAATCATTTTGACATGCACCACTGATACAATATTTTTAATTTTTTTTTTGCTTGCTACGATGATCAAAATTTCTTGTAATACAAAGAAAAGGATCTTATAATAGGCTCCTATAAGGCACGACTCTTACCTAATAAATTACTTACATGAATTTGATATGCTCATTGACAAAAAACTGCCTGGCAAGTATAACTTCAATAAGCATATTCATGTCAGCATAACAGAACAGTAAGCATAGCTAGAAAAGCAAGCAAAAAATAGGCAGCAGCTCTCATACCTGGTGCAACTGCTTTGAACTTTTTCAGGAGTCTGATGTGAGTTTCAGGCTTCACAGTATGCTTCACAACTTCTGAACAACCACAATTTTCCAGGAGTGTGAAATAATAAAGCAACCGCTGGTGATCTCTACCTTCAATACTTGGGTAAACATATTTCACCATGTGTTCGTATAAGGTTTCGGGACTTGTTTTTAAAGTCTCAAAAAGACCAAGACATTGTGCTCTTTCTTCTATTTCCAGTGTGGACAACCTGCATTTAGACAGAATTCTGCTTAAAGGGTTTGGACGTGCCACGAATGTGTCTTCAGCTGAACGCTCACGAAGACAAAACACTTACTTGTTTACATAGTGAAGTCAGTAAAGTTCAACTTTTCAAGAGATTTTGGAAGTGTAAATACTTATTCTTAAAGGTTTTGATAGTTTCAATTCTTCATAAATAAAAGTTAAGGAGATCTTCCTGATGTTATCTGCTTACTTGGACATGTAGCTTATGGGAGATGCATACTGAAATGGAATTCAAAAAAGCATTGCAAATCCCTAATTATAACTAAATGTAAAAGTAGATGTAAATGCATATAGGAAGCCCTTAAAAATGACAGATAAACCACACAGCACCTGAAGCTGAAAGATGCTAGTGAATCTTAAGCTTGATCAGTTCTCCCAGCCTAGTACCTTGTATTTTCTGCAGAAGGTGAGAATTTGTGCATGCTTTGAGAGAGATTATCATTGAAAATTGGTTCTTGCCCTATTTGACACTGTCACTCATGCTTAGAGTATTTAATTTGACAGTTTTATTGCAGTGACTTTCAAATTGTCATCCATGGAAAGTTATGAAAATGCCAGCAAATCTCAAGTTGACCTCAGCCAGTCTCACAATTTCCTCTCAACTAGGATAAAAATGGATGTATATCAGTGAAGTCTCATCTTGAATTTATACATCTATCATCAGAAAGGTAACTGAAATCTAAGGAAAGACATCACTTATTGATGACTATCACCTTGACGCTCTCCTGCATCCAGCCATGGACCATATTAGGTAGTATGTTTCAGTATGAGATTGAATATCTTTTAACCACATTTTAGAATCAGTACCTTTGGAATTGATTACATTAGAATTCTGACTTAATTTTTTTTTCTCAGTATGCCATATATGACACACGTTTCTGTTTGGCATTCAAGGAAAACATGTCTAAGCTTCACTCCTAAAAATGAGTTTCATACAATAAATACTACAGACGCAACCTCTCTCAGTTTAAAATGAGTATCTGATTTATAAGGGAGAATTTTTTTGGTTTTTCTTTTTTATGTCTAGAACTTAGCTCACAGTTAGGATACTAAGCTTGTAAGCATCAATTTAAATCTCTAAATTCTTATTGTTTAAATGTTATAGCTCTAGCATATTAAGGGAAAAATGGACAATATTAATGTAAATGAAGTGCTATTCACACTTCATAACAGACAACTGGAACAGATTTATTTCAGGAGAGTGATCTATGTAAGTTTTTCTCTTCATACCCAAAAATCAAACTACAGCTGAATGAATATTAAGCTTTAATTGGCAGAGTGTTGTATGGTTTTGTTTCTTTTGTGTTATTCATTGGGAGAGGGAGAAGAAGGGTTCATTACACCATTCTGAAAGATTCTGGAATAGAATTCATAAAGACAAACATAAAATTCCCAGTTGACGAAATCATAAAAGGTATTTTAAGAGTTTGGAAATCAAATTTTACCAGATCCTTCCAAAGACACAATCATTAGTTTTCACTGAATTATATACCTTTTTTCAAATTCAAAGCACAACAGAAAAACATGTTCATTTGTCATCAACTAATCAAATAAATAGTTAATACAAATGATTTAAGCCCTTCATTTGAGTTTGTCTATAAAGGCTGGCTTATAGCAACACTGCATATTTGGTTAAAGAGATTATGACTTAGAATAAACTTCATTTCAGAATGAATGCATAATGAGTCATACATTATTAATGCCATAATCCCAAGACTAAAATATACTGTAATGGCCATATGCTGTCAATCAACTTTAAAACAAGATTATGATACAACAAAACATACTCAGCAGTGTATTATGCTATTATGTATCAATTTTCAAGATTTCAAATTTCATTAGGGAAATAGTTGTTACTTTGTACTTCAGTGATTTCAGAATTCCATGAATACCAACAGAAGACAGAACAAAAAGTGCTGGAAAACTGGTGAAAACACCTTCGGTACTTTAGTCTTAGATAAATCAGCTGGTTCTTTCTCATTCACCCCAATGTTGCCAAATTTACACCCTGATTCTCCATTTAATTTAAAATAGTAAATCATGAAGGAGCACCGAAATTCTGACAATACAACTTCTCTGTTTTCTAAAGGAAGCAAAGAAAATCCCAGAATGGTATTTCAACTTCTCACAGCTTGTACCAAAATCTATCAGGCTTTGTTTTTTGTTGTTGTTGTCGGTTTTTTATGCCTTATATTCTATAATGCCTTTTAATTAATAGTTAATGTTAAAAGAGATAGAAATAATACTGCAAGCTAGTGCTGTCGTCACAAGTTAAAATTTGAAACCAACTAATTTCATTATGCCTGTCAGAACAATAGATAACAGCTGCTATATTGCACAGGGGGCTCTACATCACTGTCATCCGAATGCACTATTTCAGCGAGTAGCTTGGTCTTTCACTGAACAGGTTTATTTCTCTTTGAATATGCTAAAGCACTTGTATGACTGACAAGATACTGAAGTCTGAAAGGCAAAAAAAAAAAGACGTGATCTAAATGTAGAATGAAAAAGAGAAACATCTCATTGATATCAATGCCAGGTATGGATGGCTGCAGTCTTGTAGTCTAGAAAAATGGCGAAGAAAACGTAGAAAATTATTTCCATTAAAAAGAAGGGGAAAAAAAGGAACTTGGATACATGAAGAACATGACTGAGAAGCCAAAATTTATTTTGCTTGTGATTATTTAGGAGAGTTCAACAAGTATAGAAGGAGCTTATAGTTATGAGGGAGATCAATTTTTGTATGGTCTGATAGTGATAGGACAAGGGGATACAGCTTTAAGCTAAAAGAGGGGAGATTTAGACTAGATGTTAGAGGGGAATGTTTCTCTAAGAGAGTGGTGAGGCACTAAAACAGGATGCCTAGAGAAGCTGTGGATACCCCAACCCTGGAGACTTTCAAGGCAAGGCAGGATATGACCCTAGGCAGCCTGATCTAGCAAGCTGGCAACGCTGCCCACAGCAGGGGGATTGGAATAGATTATATTTAAGGCCCCTTCCAACCCAAGCCATTCTGTGATTCTGTAAAAGAAATGTTCTGCACCATGATATTTTAAAGAATCATTTTCCGAGGAACTGTAAAAACATAAGATATTTTGCTATCACAGATGTGATACTTAAAAGAACAATAAAATGGTCATGGTCTCATTTATAACACATTTTTATGGCAGATACAAAAGCATCACATGGAAAAGACAAAACAGAAATCCATAACCTGTCACAATGCAAGAAATATGAAAACACAAACCTATGTTTGCCCCCAACATACTGCCATTTTCTCTTGGGTTAGGACATACTTCTGTGTAACAGGCTTCTACGTGAATATGCAGGGAAGAAAACTTACCCACTGTCTGTGAATAAAAACTCCAGATGTATCATATAAACTTCCCAAAGTGGAACACTGTATCGCTGAGCCAAAGAAACAGCAATCTTGTACACGTTTTCTTCAAGTGTTCTTATAGAAAAAAAAAACATAAAATAGAACAAGGGAAAGTTACACTAAGCTCCTAGAGACATGACAATAAATCATTATCTTCATTACAAGAGTAATGATTTTTGTTAACCTTTTTCCTCAAAAAACAATAAATTAGTTCTAATCATCGCTAAATAAAATTACACAAAGCATTTTTTTCTTGCATTTGTTTTATACGTTGTTCTACTTGGGGAAAAATTAAAATACATAAAGAGACAGAAGTGCTTTGAAGGCGAGCACTGCTCCATACACACCTTTGTTCTCAGTGGCAATTGGGTTTCTGCTTAACCTTTTCACTACAGAAACAAGAACTCAGTTTTGCTTTCATTTTGATTACAAAATAAAAAGTGAACAAATGTATCACAGCTCTTACTTGATTTAGTCACAACGCATTAAGTGTTTTAGCACAACCGATACGTAGGTATGTACTAGTTCACAACAAGAAGGATTTCTAGTATTCGTAGACTTAAAGTGTGAAGGTGTCCAGTTACACTCTAAGCGTCCTAAAAATACTAACAATAGTTTCTGATTATCGTACATCCCTTTAACAGAACAATCTGTTATGAAAGCCTGAAGTTAACTTTGTAATAATTTTTACTAATCCACTGAAGCCAGTATCATTCATATAAATACACATGGTTCTTGTTTTTATGTTGGTACAGAAACAAAACAAAACAGTTACAGCAAATGCTAATTTTTTCTACCACAAGACAATTCCAAGAAAAACACTGCTTACACTTATATGACAGATCTATTATTTAATTCTGAACACTGCTGACCATATCATTTTAGATTCTTGTTTAAGAAATCACAGAGGACAAAAGGAAGAAACAGACAACAATCTAGTACAAAATATAACAGCAACTGTCAGTAAACTAGTCTGCAAATTGATATTAGCACCACTTTTCTGCAGATTCATGTTAAAACAAAAATTACTCCATAAACTTGAGTGGCTTTTACACCTACATAGATTCATTACACCCTATGAGGGAACAATTCTTGACACAACATTTTCTGTACCATCACTGCAGACCATTAATTGCAACAAAAGGAAAGCAAGAAAAAAGAAAAAACATTATACCTCATGTCCACTCTGTTTTTGTTTTGTCATTCAGAAATGCAGATCTATAGCATAATTCGAACTATGCTAAACAAGGCATGATCTTCTCTGCACCCTTAGTGATCTAACAACACATGCATACAGCTTAGTTCTGATTTTTATACGCTTAATTCAAGGTAACATTACATTCTACTGTGACAGTTACTGCAAATATTGGTGAATAGAAAGAAAAATGCCAGCAAAGAATACAACACTGGAGATAAAAAAACAAAAACCAACCAACCAACCAACCACACACACACACAAAAAAAAAGAAACAAAATGAGAAACGAAGAAAACAATACCCTTTTACACATCATGATCATCCTTGGAAAATATCAAGGAAGGTTAGTATAATGGATAAGGAGAAAAAAAAAAAAAAAAAAAACCATAAAAAGGAAAAAAATATATATATTTAACATAAATATTTACTGAAATACCTTTAAGAACTCAAATAACTGCAGCAAAAGAAAACACATAAAACCAAAACAACTCTCCTGTCTCTTCTGCTCTTACGGGAACAACACATTCTCTTTGATTTTCCACCACAGTTGAGCTTCATTCCCAGCCCACTACTGTAAGCTTGATATTTGCCAGAGAAATCCCCACTGAAGGGTACTGTTATGATTTACTTCCTGATAAAATGCTGCACCAGGAGTGGTACAAAAGCAGACAGGAGAAGCTCTTGTGAATGATTCTTAGCTGTTCTCTTTGTGTGACAGCATGCACAGCACACACAAACCACCTGAAAATAAGCCTGCACATTACTACTCAGCTGGGATTTTTTATGACCATCTTCCAGCTCCCAGAAATAGGTATTTGGAAGCTCAGAGTACTTTCCCACCACACTATTCTGTTAAATCTCTGCTATACTATATACACGTGCATGGGAGCACGCACAATTGTTATATGCATCAGTCAGCTACAGAAAGCATTACAACCAGTACCGAATTCAGTCATAATGAGATAAGACTGACATTTCCACTCAACCACCCTCAGATTTAGGAAGTAAAGACAACATTATCATCTAACTGGAGAAGTGCAATGAAGATTTATGTCAAGAGCCTTTATTTTCATCTCATGTTTGAAGCAGGAAAATAAAATGGAAGGTTACTGGAAGGTTTAAGTTCTGCAGCAGCAAAGCATGAGGGAGGAAAAGCTATGTTTCGACTGGTAACAGAGAAGTACATCAAAACTATACATAATGGTTCAGAAACTAATGTAATTGTTAAAAGCCATAGCAGACTGTAAGAGGACAGGTCCTTCTGGTTCAGTCTTCTGGAATGGGACCTGTTTTGTACTCACCAAAATCCTTCAGAGAACTGGCCAAGAATAAGCTCAATGATGGAAACTCTGATCACGTCATAAGTGCACAAGTTGTCTAATCCAGAACACTCAAGCATAAAAATCAACTTCTGATTAAAGCATTTAGGCAGAAATAGAAGCAGTGATGGATTGGGAAAAATAAATAAATAAATAAATAAATAATCCACAACGAAAAAGCCTGGCTTCAAGAAAAAAATAATTTAGAAAGCTTACACACTGTGGTTGGCCTAAAACTACTGAGGACTTCAACTTATTACTCCAGAATTTCCATTCAGTCTCGCTCTAGTTTCTCTTATTCTTTCTCTAATATATTCTTGCTATATTTTGCTCCTCTCTCCCCCCCCCAAACTGTAAATTGGTTAAAAACGAACCTTGATTAAGGCTGTGAGGCACCTAGATCTTTAAATGCTTAATAAATAATGTTAAGATGTTCTAATGAGAATACATCAAATCATGGAAAACAATACTGACGTTATTTAAGTAGTTTCAGCAAACAAATTGTTTGTTCTAGTGTAAATCTTTTTTGTAAATAAGGTACCATTTCTTCCAGGTGTTGTTTCTGCAAACAGCATTTCATAAAAGATTCAAAACATGAGCCACTTAATGATAATTCAAAAAATAAGCAAGAAAAAAAATACTTTATTAAATTTGCACAATGTTTTCATCTCAAAATGCAGATTAGGAGTCAACAGAGAAGATTAAAGCAAGCAAGCTGCAAGTTGAAAAAGTAATTAATTAGATCTTTGCAACTGCCTAATGAAGTACCACTCAACTACTTGCTACAAGGTCTCATTTTTACTAACCCTAAGTCAGTCCAGCAGCCATTCAACTGAAATTGCCTTCAGAACATACAGATTTCAATAAATTCAGTGACTGACAACCTTCCCACAGCAGGGTGGTTGAAACTAAATGATCTTTGGGGTCCCTTTCATCCGAAGCCATTCTACGTTTCTATGAAATTTATAATACACACAGCTTGAAGAAGTTGCATGCAGAGGTTAATAGAAGGCATTTATAAAACAAAGAGAAATTACTATTCTACAGCTTTATTTTTTTTTTTCCAATTATGGATAACAAAGATGAGACAAAAGCATTCTAGAAAATGAGAAAAACGTGCACAGGGAAAGCTTCAGTAATCCCAAATGAATACAAAAACTATCAAATTGCTAAAAATGATAAATTTTATTTATAATTTTAAATTAATTTAATTAATTGCAAATTAAACTCAGTAAGAAGCTGAAGTTTGGGGATTTTCTAGTTTCTTTTGCTACAGTGCATCATAAACTGAATCTTAAGCATATCCTAATAGATTTCAAAGAAACGTTTAAAGAAGATCAAAGGAAGAGAACAGACTACTAATGCCCTGATTTCATACGTCCTTGATTTTCTTTTTGCCTACTGATTGCTAAAAATGAAGTTTGAATTCTATCTCTCATTAAAATTTACAGATCCAATTGTTTGAATAATGCTTCATTTAAGTGGAGTAGTTTTTTCAGACCCCAGTTGTAGCCATGTTACAGTGTAAACATCTAAATGAACTGGTAACTTACCTCATGTAAAGGTCAGCACCATTTTTAATTTGCTTTCCTGCTTTGAGGCTTAAAGTAACTCAATTTAAAAACAAATAATAAAAACTTAATAGACTTTACTTACTCCGCCAATCCTAGTATTGTTTCCCTCTTGTACTGTCCATCTGCTGTAAACCTCTGCACATCTACTCCTTTGCCAAGTCCTTGAAGAATCTGAGCCTGAGTGAAATCCAGTAGTCGTTCATTGTAGTAGTGCAACTGATTTATCAAAGTTGCAATTTCTTCAGGCCAGTCTGTATAGGCATACTGAGTAACATGCTGTGTTACCATCTTAATCAGTTCTTCCGGATCAACCTGTGAAAATATATGAAAACAATCTTAAACAAACAAACATCTGTAAATTTCTTTTAAAAATCTACCATTTTTAATTGATTCCAATGTTCAAAATTGAAATATTCTTCCATTTTTATTAAGTTTCAAGAACAACAAAATTTCAAATGTTATGTAAGGGAGATTTACTACAAGTTCAAAAATTTCCTTTTGCAGTATCTTACACATAAACTTATCTAAATAAACTAAGACTAATAGTTACGTCACTGTGATTGAATTTATTTTTTAAAACCTTCACTTTTACTAATGTTAAGCTAGGCAACTGATTTACAAAACACTTCAACAAGACAAGAAAACTCTGCAATCTCTCCATTATAAACACCACAAATAAGTTTACTCATACTAACAGATACTACCTCAAAAATAAAAATGGAAACTACACTCTAAAGTAGTTTGTTTTCTTTTTCACTGATTTTCTTATCTTTTATTTTGCAGAACTGGTAAAAGGAATAAGCAACATTTTAACTATTGAGCACCAATACCGTCAAAGAATAAGAGCTGCAGGATCTGCAAATTATAGACAAGATGTATTGCTTTATTTCATTTACTTTGTCCATTAAAAAGTGAAAGCTTCAAGTAATTAAGTTTTGATCATCATTGTTAGGACTGCCTTTGTTTACAGAATAACAGAATATCACAAGTAAAACTTAGTTTTCTGCCTCAGAAATCTGAAGTCCACACAGTAAATCAGAACAGGAACCAAATACAGAATACATGCCTGAAACAAAAAAATAACACACAGACTTTCTGATTACCTCAAAATCTGAGCAGTGGCTACATCTAGGCACTCTCACCTAACACAAAGCTGTGTTTAATACATCACTCAGCACCCTCAACTTGTTCTCTCTTTCACAAGGCTGCCTGCAGCACAGCTTATCGATGTACATTATAAACAGAGCTGCAACACACCACTTCTGTACTCCATCCACTACAGTGTCCCCAGACCTAACACTGAACCGTGATGCTTCACAGTCATCAGCCACCAAGCAATACTTCAGAATGCTAACTGTAGTTGTTACATTTTCTAAAAGAAAAAAAAAAAAGAAAAAAAGATTTCACTGCTGTGATCTTAAAAATTGTGAATGTACGGGACAAACACACTTTGCATTTATTATTATAGAATGGCTCTGTTATTAAACTTATGAGCATACAGCATGCAGCAGGATGCACGAAACATTTGAACCTTGAGGCATGCCTGAACTCTTGTGTGGATTCCTTGTCATTCTAAATTGATTTTATATATATACTTTCTTCCTTTTCAAGTCTTAGCTGACAGGCTGCTCACCAAGTCATATTAAATGCTACAGGGCATCCTTCTTCCTCTTCAGATGATATTTTTTTGAACCCACTAAACACTGCAAACTCACTGACTTTATAAACAACATCAATAGCTCTTTCAAGGTTGTTTAGGAGACTGGTAACAAAACAATAATCCCTCAGAAAAGAGATAGGCAAGCAGAGAAAAGCCTCTACAATACAATTATATTGGTTGGAAACCAATACACTGCTTATTATATACCCTGGTATCTAATTTTAGGTGGTAAGCTACAAAATAGAGTATTGGAGACAGGCATAATCAGAGCAATATGAGGAAGCCTGTTTAACATATTTGCCCAAATTCTCTGTACAATCTGCTACGAAAGGCAGACGTCTCTGACAACTTTTGCAGGTAAGTTTGGTTCCATTTAGCTAGGTTTCCACTTTCTCCATTACAAAAAGTAGAACTCAGTGTCAGCAGCCTTCTTCCAGTGTACAACATGATGCATTATTCATGAAGAACACAAAGACAATCTTGAAGAAAAAAAAATTTCAAACAAGTACAACAGAACAATTCCTTCAAAAATTGCTTCCAAAGACGACAATTTTTTTATTAAGTTTCATGCACTGTGAAGTTTTTCACAATGACACAGAATTTAACTTGAGTATTCACAACAGTAACTTAAAAATGACACTAAGGCAAATTCAAACGTTTACTTTTGGTCCACCTTCATCATACTGGCCACTCCCAGACTTTAAATTTGAAATTCCTTTTTTAAAAACAAGTTCTATCACTTGACTTCCAAACATAATATCCTGACCAAGTTGTCACTCTCTCATCTGATGCCTATCACTGATGCCAAGACTGATTCTCCATTTGCTACGCTTTCCTAAAAGCATCTTTATGCTATCTTCCACTTTGTCTACTTATGCTTCAAAGGGAACACCTTAAGATTATTTAATCAACTTAATTATGTTCATGCTAATACTTGCACCAAATAGTGCCTACAAAGAGTTAATAAGCCTGTCAAGACTGCTTTTTTTTTTAAATCAGTGAACTGTCTTTTCACTACTTTTCTAATTGTCTTCCAGATCATTTCAACATCAAGTTGCAACAAAAATAAAAACACTGAATCAAAGAGCACTTTATGTTACAGCAGCACAAAAACAAATAACAATTCTGACTCCGTATGTACTGCCTTACACATTTATGTACGTATAAAGCAAAACAGTGCAACACACTCCTCAAACTAAGAGATGAAAGTGCAAACTCTAACAGCTGTTAACTTATATACATTCAAACTAAAGAAAACACAGAAGTTTTTGTTATTCTTTAACTGCAATCCTTTACTGAGCAATGCATTGAACTCTTCACCACCAGAAATCTTTCAATCAAGAGTTGTCCCCTTCCACCCCTTACAAGACTTACAGTTCAACTCTCAGAGTATGTGAAAACATCTTAAGAGAAATCTCACAGCCTGTTACTTCACATAACCGAGATCTGCTGTGAAGTTCTCTACTGCTTTTTTTAATTCCACAAAAACTAACTTTCCCAAGTTGCAGTTTCTTGTGACTTACTGGAGTCACAGTTTTTTTTCCTCTCGGATATGTCATCTTTTATACTTTTAAAATGCTTTGTTAAACAATGTTGTTTGTACAGCAATTATTAGGCATTCAATACAACCTCACAGAGAAAACAAACAGGTAAAGTGCTCAGCAGTATCAAACTCTACAGGAACTTGCAATTTTAAGTATTCATTCCTGAACATTCTTATATTTTCTTTAAAAATATTTTTAAAGCAATGAGCAAAAATACTTCTATATCCATTAGATACCTAGTTTAATTAGATATGATGCTCTATTGGGCTTACGTGCCAAGGTTTAGGTAGCAGGGGGCTGCAGTTGTGGCCTCCGTGAGCAGAGCCCAGCACTGCCCCATTGCAGATCAGAGGCAGCTCCAGCTGCTCCAACGTGGACCAGCTTTACTGAGAAGAGCTGAGCCACAAGTGATGCTGGTTATGCTCTGAGAGAACAATTTAAGAAATGAAAAAAACTGCTGTGAAACAGCAGCTGGGAGAGAGGAGCGCAAAAATTTAAGAAAAACAGCTCTATAGATACCAAGGGCAGCACAGAAAAAGGGCAAGCAGAGCACCAGGTGCAGAGCAGCAGTTCCCTGCAGCCCAGCAGAGGCCCATGGTGGAGCAAGCTGTCCTGCAGCCAACAAGCACTGAGTGAAGCAGATCTCCACATGCAACCATGGTGAAGCCCGCAGTGCACCAGTGGCTGTGGCACAAAGGAGCCACAGCCCATGGAGAGCCCGAGTCGAGCTACAGCCTGTGGGCAGGAGCCTGTGGTGGTATAGGAGGGCTGGAGGAACTGCCGCCTGCTGGGACACAGAGTATTGCCTGAAGGGTGGGCCCCACGATACAGAGTTGAGTTGGAGCAGTGCTTGGAGAGCTGCACCCTGTGGCAGGCTCATGTGGGATCAGATTGGGAAAAACAGCATCCATGGGAAGGACCCATGTGCGGCAGGGGCAGAGACAAAGCATTACGGACTGACTCTCCTGCATCACTTGAGGGAGGAGGTAGAAGAGAATGGGTGAGAGGAAGATGTTTTTAGATTGCCTTTAGTTCTCTCTGCTCTGGTCTGTCAGCAATACGCAATAAATTACATTGTTCTTCCCTGTGCCAAATATGTTTTTCCTGTTGCAATAACTGATGAGTGATCACCCTGTCCTTATCTCAAGTCCATGAGCTCACTCCACAATTTCTCCCCAGCATTCTGAGAATGCGTAAAGAGAGAGCAACATGGCAGTGCTTAGCTGTCTACTGGTGTTAAACCACCACAGATGTTTGTTCTAACAAATACTAATACAGAAACATCATTATAGCTGTGCTTACAGCATTCAAAGAAGGCTTAGCAGTTTTTAAATGAAAAGACCGTAACAACCAGCTAGTAACAGTAGCAGGCCAGAAACAAAATCAGCAAAACTGGCAGAAGCACTGTTATTGCAGTATTCATGGGGTTCACAAATCCTCCTTAAAATTTTTAAGGTATGTCTTAAAAAACAAACATCAAAAAATACACACACTACAACAATTTACATAAATACAAATAAATACAGGCAAGATAGGTAAGTCATACTTGACTTTCCTCTAATGACAACTATTAAAAAATCCTCTGCTACACTGCTTTCCGTTGACTTTCCAGATTCTTTGGATACTTGGTAATTGTGTCTAGATGTCCAAACCCCTGATTTGTCTACCAGATCTCCTCCAGGACTGCCAGATATCAGAACACAGCTCAATCAGGATAGGTATTTTATGTATGAATACAGAAGCAAATACACAATTTCCAGCGAAGCCCCTAGAGCTGACCTGAACATACTACATCCTTAACTTGTGAGGCTTCAGTAGAGTTACTAGGGGAAATTTCCACCATGAAGTACCTACCAGTGCATTCTATTCATCAGTTGGACTTGTGCTATGATAGGTGCTGTAAGGATGCAAACCTACCCAGCATAGACTTTGCTTAGGAACTAAAAATAGAAAGAAAAAAAAGATCAGGTTAAAAAAGGCACCCACCAGTTCAGCATAGACCTATTTTAATACCAAGCTGTTAGATGCAATTTACTCAGCACAAACCAGGAGAAGCTCCTGTCAATACTGCACTAGCTGTTACCAGTGAGCCTCAACTAGGCAACAGGGTGCACCTGACTAGATGTTTTAAAGCAGCCTTATGTTATCACATGCTGGGAGTCACATATGCATGCCATCGTGGAGCTGCAAAATAAACACTTTTTTTTTTTTTTTTTTTTTTTTTAAATGTTCTGATCTTGGAATTTCTTCACCATGATCCCTAAAATAATCTTCAACTATCCTGTGGTTTTGAGTTGGTTTTTTTCCCCTTTTCTTTCCCTTTACAATGCTTCATTCAGTCGTACACATTAGAAAAAGAATGTGAATGTGTGGAAATTGTGGGAAAAAAATGATAGTAGAAAGACAGTTTTAGCATAAGTACATCATTAGTATAATTAGATCATCATACTTAGTCTGTTTATTTTAAAAGCAGCAATCTTTCAAACTGCTTTAAAGAGAAGTATTATTCTTTTGGTTTTGTTTTTAAATGTAAATGATCCTCAGATTGTAATACAGAAATGACAGGAACACTGATGAAAAAAGATGCCAAGATCACCTGGGTTAATCTGCTCATAATCACCACAAATACTTAACTGCCCTGGACCTTTCTGGATTAATGCAATGATCAAAAGGTAATGATCAAAAGCTGCAGCCACAGTGAGCCATGGGACTTCAAAAGGAAAGACAGAATGTGTCAGTTGTGCTGAATCCTTGTAGTACTAGATTTGTTTCAAAACATTTTACATTATCTGAAAAAAAATATCATGCTACAGAGGAATACATACACCAAGCAAAACTAGGAGATGATGTACGTGAGCAAAACAAGAGACACCAGATGGCAAGGTGCAAAATTCCTGCTACACACGAAGATGCTCTCTGTTCACCACCCTGCCTCTGATTGTTGCCAATCTGCAATGTTTCTAACAAAACCGCACCACTGGAAAGCACTGCTATTTTTAGGAGAAGAGAATTCTCCCTAATCTTCCAAGCAATTTCCACCAATTCTTGCAGCAAGACACTGAACATGCTATAAATCTGATGCAAACAAATAGAAAAAAAAAGGATATAGTCACATTTTTTTCCTAAGCAGTGAAGCTCAAAGAAAAAAAAAAAAGGCATAATGGAAAGACATAGTTTATAATTGCCTCCTTACTCAAGAAGTAAAACACATCCCTTCATAGGATGTCCTTTCATTAATTAAATCAATAATATTT
>JAOWBP010001760.1:81168974-81190515 GCA_028571105.1 Tragopan temminckii
ATTTGTCGTCAACCAAGCTTGTCACCTTGTGAATCAAGAATACATAATCTTAACTACAGCGTCATATTATTAATTTCCTAGAATCACAGAATGGCCTGGGTTGAAAAGGACCTCAATGATCACCTCCCCTGCCTCCAGGGATGTGGCATCCACAACCACCTTGGGCAACCTGTTCCAGTGCATCACCACCCTCTGTGTGAAAAATTTCCACCTAATATCCAAACTAAACCCCCCCTGTCTCAGTTTAAAACCATTCCCTCATGTCCTATCCACCCTCATAAACAGCCATTCCCACTCCTGTTCATATGCTCCCTTCAAGTACAGGAAGGCCTCAATGAGGTCTCCCTGAAGCCTTCTCTTCTCCAAGCTAGACAAGGCCAGTTCCCTCAACCTTTCTTTTAATTTGGGGTGGCCTGTTTTTCAGACCATAGCTGAATATTAGAATACCTTTTATAACCCACAAGATGTGTCAGAATAAAGTTGCATAAATTAACATAAAATGAAATAGAGAAGAGCAATTAATCCTCAAGTTATCAAAGATGCAATTAAGTCTATGTATAAATGCAGACAATATTAAAACAAGGGTTATAGTCTTAAATGATCCATCAAACAGTTTTGTTATGTACTCTAACATCTCAGTTATATTTAAGTATACTGGTTTTGAAACCTGTTAACCTTAAATTTCATGCAAACATGCTTTGTCACGTTATTAATAAAAATAAAATCTAGAAAAGGCTGGAAAATCACTGTTTTTCAAAACTGGACTCTAAAAAAGAAGCTATCTATTCGCTTGTTTTGTTTTTGCTGGTTTACATAAATAGAAGGAATGTTTTGTGTTTTCAATAAACAATGCTGAACTGTCAGGTTTGAAAACTAAAACACTTGAAATAGGAAGGCAGGCAGCATACTCTGATGCTGCTTCATCATGTGTATGTGGGGAAACTATCTGGATCTTACAAGAACTAAAGGTTCTCCAAGACACTGGTATGAGTGAAGATGTGAGGGAAGCAGAACCCCAGGAAACTCTTCTGCAAGGAACTCCCTGAGATTCAATAGAAAGAACTGAGTTAAGCTATTACCACTGAATTATGAAAAAGATGTTGCTAGCACATAATCTGCTGGTTTTATTTCTTTTTTCAGAAGCTACACTGAAAATGGTATTATAGTTGGACTAAGCAGTACACAAAACCCATTAAAAGAAACGACGTTCTCCAAGTTATTTCTAACTCGATCTTCAAAGGTAGCACAACCACGTTAGAATTATCAGGGGAAAAAAATAGAAAGAAAATGCAGTTACAAATTTTATTTCATGTATACATTTTTTCGAAGGTCAAAACAGCTATATATGTCAAAGTGAACTCAGGCAGCCAGAACTGGTAGACAACATAATATAAATACCTCCACATCACTGTAATTATTGCCCTCAACTTCCACTAAATGCACTTTATGATAATATCCTAGCAGATGAAATGAGACTACAGAAGTACCACAAGATCTTATAAGAGCCAGCAGCAGGCAAAGCAATGACAACAAATTAGTTTTCAAATTCTAACACAATCCCTAAGTTAAATCAACAGTTTCTTATACTAAAGCTAGTACAGCTGCAGATGGAAAAAAAAAAAAAAAAATCAAGAGGCTGTGGTTGGTAATAAAATATAAAAATAATGTTTAAAGTTGTAAAGGCAGTTGCCTCCACAGTTATGTTAAATCACTTGTGTCTGAGAAGTTGAACAAATTGCTCTAGTGCTGTTTTAAAATGCATTTTTTGCTTTGTTTTCAATCAGCTCTTCCAGCAAGAGAGAGGAATAATCTGTCCCAAGAGAAAATGTTTTGATAGTTTCTTTTCGCTCATGTTCTCTTGCAAACTCTCTCTTATTGGGTAGGATATTGACAAGTCAGACTCAAGTAAAAAAATCTCATCTTGTCATTTCATCTGAACACTGCTTTAGTGGAACTAACACATGATAAATGCAAGGTTAAAATGTCAAATGATAGAACATCTATAAAAATGGAAAATGACTGTATAGTTTTGAGTGAAGTGCCTACTAAATTCACATTGCATAATCAATTTCGCATTTGCAGGCAGCATTATTCTCACTAAATAACATCTCAATTTTGGCAATTATTCCAATCTTTTGCCCATCTCCCTTTTCTCTAAAAAAAAAAAAAAAAAAAAAAAAAAAAAAAAAAAAAAATCACTGTGTTCAGTTCCAGAAAAAATACATTATGGATGTTCTTTTGAACACGTCTCAACTCTCACTGTATATGGCAGCAGCTTTAGCAATATACAGACTGTGGGATAACAATAGATTCCTAGGGTAAAACTTGAGTACAACATGATACCTTTTAGTTTCTTACATACAGCATGGTATTTTTTTAATTTGTAGTTTCTTGATCGTATACATGCAAATATTTCCATCTTACTAATTTAAAGCTTCAAAAATGGCAGAACAAAGCACTCATTTTTCTCAATTTCTCAGCAACCACCTTCTTTTACTGTGATATTTTCCTGAAATGCTTCTTAGGCTAAAGACATCCCAGCCAAATCAACATTTATCCTCAACTCTCAAAGATGATAAAACAAAAAAACAGAGACAGAAAAGCTAACTTCTTACTCAAGAATTCAAATCTGTTCATAACTCCAGTAAAGTTACTTACACAGATAACATCTATGAATAAAATTTTGCTTAATTATTTTTGTGTTCTAAAAAAAAAAAAAATCATAGAAAATTTCAATCAGGCTGCTTGCAAAAATTAAAATTGTTCACAGCTTTATATTAATTTGCAAATAATGAAGTACTATCATATTCAAAGCAGAAAATGCTGACTCCTTTAGTTCAAACACCTTCTTAGCTGTGTTCAGCTGTTTGTCACAATTCTGAAGAGACTCTTTAAAAATGAAATGAATTTTGAAAAACCTGTTTTTTAAAGCAAACTGGAAAAACTATACCATCACCTGAAGAAGAAAGTAATATAGAAGATAAAGCCAACTATTCAAAGACTTTTTCAAAATGCTATTGGTCACCTTTACACTCTTTCCCAGAGAGAAACAAAATCATTTGCAAGAAATAAAACAGCAGTTAACCCAACTAACTTTTTTGCGTGAAAATCCATAAGTAAGTCTCCAGAGGAACGCAGGCAAGCTAGACCTGAACTGCTAGTTCAAGAGAACTTAAGTGTTAAGCCTTAGAATGCAACAGATTTCAATAAACTGTGAGATTTATTTATTTATTTTAACATATTCTTGTTGATACATCATTAAGAAAATGAAAAATAACAAGAAAATTAACAAAGTGTGACAAGTCAAGGAGGAAATGAAAAGGGCTAGGAAAGAAACTGAAACTATCTTATACTGGCTAAGCTGATAGCAATAAGTTCTAAAAAGTAGTTCAAACTCAGCTACAGAATTGGCAGGATCACTTAGTGACAAGGTGTGAAAGGGGCGCTCACAGGTAAGT
Source organism: Tragopan temminckii (assembly GCA_028571105.1). Classification (NCBI taxonomy): domain Eukaryota; kingdom Metazoa; phylum Chordata; class Aves; order Galliformes; family Phasianidae; genus Tragopan; species Tragopan temminckii. Next base: position 81,172,433 of record JAOWBP010001760.1, read on the forward strand.
CCACAGCTGAGGAAATCTATGAGCTAGGATAACACTGTGATCAGATGGCACACACCGTTGAGTTCTTGAGAAACACAAATGTGAAATTACATTAACAAACAGGCTAAGGTGCATGAACACTTGTTCTGATAGCTCATTAGATCTGCTGCTCTCCCTCCACGATTTAGCCCTCTTACACAATATTTAGTGAGTTTGAAATAAGTCTTTATTTTCAATATCCTCCACTGAGAATCTTACCAAAAATTGTAGCATAAAGAACAAGGATGGAAGTTCTGCTTCTCTGACTTAATGTAAGTGCATCTATAATTAAAATCAACCTTATATAAATAAGTGATCAAACTATCTAGGAGCCAGGTCAAGCCCACAGAATGAACTCCCGTAAGATCAATATAAACCTCTATGTGTTCAGTTCTAAGTTCAAAGCACTCTCCTTTTGACCTTGCCTTCATTAATGCAAAAATGTGTATATGATAAATACGTAAGCACATATAGGCATGCTACAACTTAAAACTGCTCCACATGCCATTTCTTTTTTCCCTATGGGAAATGATAGGAGAAAAAGCCACAAGTGACATATTTGTTGCAGCCACTCAGTGCGGTTAAAGACTACAGATGTCACTGTACTGTGGGCAGTATGGAAAGCCTAAATACAGAAATAATAGTCAGACAATGACAGGGAATAACGGAGAAAAAAAAAAAGAAAGAGGAATAGCAGAGAACTAAAATACACAAAGGTTGTTACATAAACAGGAAGATAAATAAAAAATGAAACCAGAGAGAAACTACTTTGCAGATAGTGAATTTATATGAGGTGAAACAGAGCTCATTCTGCCTCTTACAGAGAAATGGATAGAGGCTTCCTTAACTAGCAAGCAACAGAAAAGAGAAGCAGGTTAAGCATATGGAGCACAAATTCATTTTATAATTACACTTTTTCGCATAGCAACTAAAAAAAAAATTAAATAAATAATAATAAAAATAAATCAGCTAAATCAGACTACTTCACTCTGTGGAACAGAAGCCTCAGCTTCTTCACCAACTATAATCCACCTCAAAAGAGTCACTAAAAAGAATCATTGAAGTTACTGTTTTGACATATTTTTAGTTGCAGTGAACAAAAAACAAACAAGCAAACAAAAAAACACCAAGAATGATAATAACATGGTAACAGGTAAGGGAATAAAATAAATATTTAAGAATTTTCTGCTAAGCTCATCTTTCCCCATGTTCTATTAATTGCACAATTCTCCTTCCTCTTTGAGATTTAGCAGTACTTGTCAGAACTGTAGCTTGATGCTCCAAGAAAAAACCTAGCCTCCCACCTAAATCAGTAAAATACTCTTCTCCCAAACCACTGAAACAGTTCAGTATGAAATTACTAGTGTGGAGACAAGAACATAATAAATCAGTTAACCTTAAGATAATTAAATTTTTCACCCCTTTTTAGAGAAAACACATCTCCATACACATGTATTCTGGTCACTTATCATCAGGAAAGGACAAATGAGGAGATAAATTGTTAACAGAAATTAAATTATCCAGTGAATTTCATTCTCAGCTCTACAACGTTTCATCATGAGTGGGATGTAGTGAACAGAGAATCAGAAGAGTAGGTTGGGAGGAGTGCTAAACAAAACTTCATATGCAGTCTATGACATCATGAGGTTACAGGCACAGTGGGACAGCTCAAATGACTGGAGTGCTACAATGGACGGAAACAGCATCTTCACAAAAGGCAGAGAATAAAGCTATATTTGATAAAGCTGCTTAAATGTAAGGAGCCTTTCTGTGGAAAGATTGATAGGGAAGAACATATGGGTCATGATTAGAGGGAATCTAGAAAAAGAAAGAAACGTTGTAGTAGATTAAGTGTTACAGACCACTTGAAAGAGAAAAGATTAACAAAATCCTTCAGAGAACTGTAAAATCAAGAATCTTGGTTCCTACAGAAAACTCTCCCTAAAATCTGCTGGAAAGGCAACAAGGCAGAATAAAGCAATTCTGATTTCTAAAGTGCCAGGTACAGATGAAGAAAAAACACTGCAGAATGTGATATTAAATATCAGACCTTGATGCTGGAACCAAAACACAGGAATTTCAAAGGAATAAAGGAAGGCTAACAACAAGATAAAGATGTTGGCCTTTAGGACATTGCCCTTAAAGGTAGCCTTCCTCCCATACAATCCCACCTGTCAGCTTTCTAAAATCACAGTAGCGGGGAAGGTGAGCTGAATAATCTTAAAATTACAGAATAATTCAGAGACAACTCTCAAAACGCACATACAGAAAGTAACTGCAGAAGCAGCTTTACTGAGACATAATGACTTGCTACTAACTGCTAACTAAGCTCAAAAAAGAAAAAGAGACACAAAAAAGGAAGAGAAGGATGAATATTACAGAAATGTAATTTTGAAAGGATAGAAGAACATAGAAACATTGCCTAGAGACAAAGGATTGGAATTAGAAAGTTAACTTAAGTCAGAATTCTGAATGGATACCAGGAATAATAAGAAGGGTTTCTATAGTTACAGCAGCAGCAAAATGAACACTGGAGACTGTGGGTCCACTCTGTATTTTGCCTCCATTTTCAGTGTCAAAGTATCCCATTTTCCTGGGCCTAGAAGCCAAGCTGGGGAGCTAAAGGCATTATTCACTGTAGAAGAGACTTCAGTACTGCTTAACTAAGCTGGATATAATCAGCTTAGATGACAAAACAAAATGCATCCAAAGGTTCTAAAGGAGATATCCACCATCACTGTCATATCTGAAAGAGAGGGGATGAAGAGAGGAGGCCTTGAGGCTATGTAAGAACTGTTCAGCAACAGTTAGAACACTGCTGTGTTATCAACACATTTAGCCACAAATGCAAAGTACTGCAACATGAAGAAGGGCTGTGATGAAGAAAATCAACTCCATTCCACTCAGACCCAGAGCATACTTAAATCAAATTTAAAATATTTACATATACATATATAATTTAGCTTCTCAAAGGGTAATGAGAATCACCTCACATCAATGTTTTCCATGCCCATTCTACTACTACTGAATTACTTCTCTTGTTTCTTCCATCTGGCATAATTCTTGCAGATCTTTATCCATGGTTTTATTAAGTTGTAGAGCTCCATTAATGTCTCCCTCACAGTAAGAAGCTAATATAGCTCAGATGCCATAAACTGTGTTTACATTATAATAACAACTTCAAAATCAAGTCTTCTTGGGTACAAAAATACAGAGATACTTTACTCTCTTTGTTTCTCCTTATTACAAAGAAATAACATCAAAATATACATTCTCCACTTATTTTCTTCTAGACATCAATAGTATAAAGAAGATAATGAGAATTTCTGGAAACCTGTGATTATGTTCTCACGTGCAGATTTTAACAGTATTTCAGGTCACAGTAAAAAGTCAAGCCTGGATCCAACAAAACTACTGATTCATAGAATCACAGACCACGACTACAACCATCCACCTATCACCAACATTTCCCACTATACCATGTCCCTTAGTACAATATTTAAATGTTTCTTGAGCACCTCCAGGGACAGAGATTCCACCATCTACCTAGACAGCCCATTCCAGTGCCTCCCCACTCTTTTGGAGAATATTTTTTTTTCTAACACCCAACATGAACCTTCTCTGAAACAACTTGAGCCCATTCCCTCTAGTCCTATCAATTCCTTCAAAACATGTTTCTTAACTAACTAGAAAGTCCTAAAAATAATGAAAGAGGAACTCTCCCTACCACCACCATCCCATTATTCTTGGAATAAATTTACAATTTTCACTCTGATAAATTTCTCCCAAGTACTGTTCTGAAAGATTTATACAATGTTTCTTTAAAACAAATACAGGAAGCAAAGAGTTCTCCATCCTTCAACACAGCTTCTTAAAAATTCAGCTAGAATTGTTGCACAAGATACTAGTTTCAATAGACTACAGGAATTTTTTCTGTTGTGATTCAGAACTTGACTTTTGCATCAACTGTAATTCCTACTAAGAAACCTGAGTCTGACAAACTTTTGTATGTCATCTTTCATATTTAGTTTGTTTGTTGCACAGCTCCTTTAATAAAAAGCAATGAATTACAAGCTGAGCCATGCTGTTTCAAAACCAACAAGGATATTAACTTTATCAATAAATGAGGATGAATTCTCAGGACACCATCTGTGATCTAAAATACGGAACAACACATGTCAAGAAAGGCCATGGAAATCTTTTAAACAGTGTTGTTCTTGCATAAGTAAGCACCTTACTCATCCTAGGAAGTTCTGTATCAGTATTGCAAGAAAAGGATATGTGCATTATTGTTCAGTGTTTATAAGCAACACTGAAGGTGCTAGTATAAAAGGTGTGTGAAACTGTGATTCAGGAACAGATAATATACTCTTCCAGAATTTTGTTAGTGCTTGTCTGTTTACAGCTCTGTGGAAGAAACATTATGCATAACTTACCAAGCTGCTCACAGTGCAAGTCAGATCAGTTCCTTAACAGGCTTAACTCATGTAACTGGCTATTTAAATAGCTTTAATGCTGCACATAAATGAATATGGTTTTAAAAAGAAAAAGTACTAACCCTGTAGAGAGGGTGGCACTTGTCCTTGAAGCATGGAGCCAAACGAGCATAGATCTGCAGGCTATAGTAATAACTTGCCAGCTGGAGAGATATCGCAGAATGCAATTGCTTTTCAAAGCATTTGTTGGCATCCACCACCTAGGAGAAAGAAAGCATTAATTCAGATGAAAGAATTAGAAAGTGTACAATGTTAAGTGCACAAACTTTCTAAAAGCTCCTTGTTGTGATTTAGAAATAACTCTATGTTTTCCTGGCACAGAAATAAATCAACAGCTTTCCCATGCTACACAAAGATAATTCTATACTAAAATGTTTTTCTCTCCTTGCACAAACACCTAACCAAAATGCCAAATTATGGCTTTGCTTATTCTATACCATAAAAGTTATTACTCATATTTCTTAGCTACACTGCAACTGTCAGTCAGGTGGCCTACTGACAAAAATTTCACTTCATCTGGTCATGTTTGTAACCTAGTCCAACAGCATTTGTGCATGCACAATTACCTTTAAACACACCTGTCCAAAAGATTTATTTTTTTATTTGAATTCCAAGAAAAAATCTAAGGAAATAACATTTTCTTATGAAATTCTGAAGTCCTTTGAAAAACATACATATAAAATCAGTATCAACATACCTGCGGCAGTGCAAGTAGATAGGCAAGAGCCAGGGCCATATCATTAGGTAAAGCATCACTTGCCAGCTGTAACAGAACTGCAGTATATATGGAAGGGAAATAATGCTTGGATTAGTGACCCATCTAGCCTTGACAGTTAGCAGATACAATGGTTTTAACTTAACTTTATATTATTAGACGCTAGCTTGAAGCACTTTATACATACTTAATTAAACACTAATCAATGCAATCCAGAAACAGAGAATATGTAATTAAACTGCAGCACAGCTTTACCTTGACTTTCCAACAAAGGGTTCCATGCATTAACCAAACAAGAATGAGACAGCGCAGTAACAGATGTTAAACAAAGCCACTGAAAGATCATCAGTACTTATATTTACTGTAAGTAAATGTTTCTTGTAAAGTCAAGGCACTAACACAATGTTGCAAATGTTACAAGATAGCAACTAGAGGAATTGCACAAAATGTCTTCTCTTCAAGCATAAGCTCAAATTCACTTACAACTGAACACAAGACGGCGTATCAAAAACTTTTAACTTAAAATAAAAAATAAAGAGCAACAAGTGGCATAATTCTTTTAAATAAGAAACACTAAAACAAAAAGAACATGCGAGGAAATTCCCCAAAACATTATAGTGAGAAACAAGTTGTTTTGGATTAAACATACTGTAAAGAGTTGCAAAAAAAATCACTTAACTATATCAGAGACAACTATACTTAAAATGCATTATCCAACTAAGAAGTTATAAGCTATAGTTAAATACAAGCTTTGGACAACTGTGTAATTAGAAAGGTATCACTGACTACAATTAGGTCTGTTAGTAAATAGCATACAGATAATTAAAAGAGACGTTTCCTTAATTAAATACTAGTGTTTATTTTTAACAAATTCTAAAGCTAAGCTTAGAAGGTAGCTGAGAAAAATGAAACGACTACAAAAATTGGAAATATGGGAAAACTAAGATCTTAAGTAGACACCGTAATTCTTACATCTGTTTTTCCTTTCTGGTTTTCTGCCATTAGGAAAAGAGCAAAAACAATACAAACCAGAAACTCCTACACCTAAAGAAAATTTAGAGTACAGAAAACAGATTAGCTAGACTTCTTCCAGCATATTTACATTTCAATACAAGGAAAAGGAGAGAAGGGGGAAAAAAAATCTTTACACACACACACCTCTCAGAACCCCTCACACACACACGAAAGCCACTGAACAATAACCTCCTAGGCTGCTGCCACATACTGGAAACAGAAGTTTAAGCACAAAGACATAGTAGAAATGAATACAAATAATCACATTTTTCCTAACTGCAATGATTCTGACCATAAAAAACATACTTCCAATAAAACTGACAAAAAATTATCTGCTTTCCCTACATTATAAATCCCCAGCTTCCTTTTTGTTTAAAAATAGAAACCATTATATTTTCCTTTTTGCAAAAAAGGTGGCACAGATACAGTGAAAGTGCCTATGATTTGATGATTAATAACAGGCTTGCTCTTTTATGCATATTTTCTTTTGTACCAAAGTGAAGTGTCACTGTGGTTGCTACAAAAGATTCAACAATTGCAAAATAATGATGTTGATGATACATTTAATATTCCATTCCCTACTCCGAAAATTGCACATAAGCTATTAATTCCAGAAGGAACTTCACAAATCAAAGTAAGCTTAGATCAGAAACTGCTAAAGGAATCATAAGTATACTAGGGGGAAAAAAAAGCTTTTTTTTTTTTTTTTTGGCTATTCCATTCAGTAGAACCTCTTTTTCAGCAACACAGCCCTTTGCTTATTTTAAGAAAGTCTCAAATATCTATGTTCTCACATTGCGTAAACTACTCAATGCTTGCTGGCAAGAAGCACTTTTATTTTATGCACACAGTTCCTCCCAAAAGAATTCTCTATTCCAACGAATACAAATGTTTGAATGATCAACTGTAATTTTCAGATTATCACTAACTTGCCATTAGACTGAAGTGGATTTACATACTGGCCCCCAGCCAGATACAACAAGCAAATTTCTATGTGACAGGTATTCACAGAGGCTGGTATGGTAACATTTCAGCTACTGCAAATACAACACTGTTCATCAGATTCTACGCTTCAAATAGCTTTTATCATTAGTTTCTTGCTGCTGACAGCTTGTTTCTACTACATTCAAAATAACCTGGATACTGTTCAAGCAAACATAGTAGAACTCAGGCAAAACCTAACAACAAAATCTTTATAAATTAGTTTGCAAAAATGATATTTTGTATTGTAGTATCTGTACTTTAGCAGGAAAAACTGCAAACAGAACAAGACAAACCTCAGCTCTGACCTCTTTTCCCTTTTTCTGGGAAGAAAGAGCTTCAAGGGTACACAACAAACACTGCATTCTCTTCCGACTTAACACCTGCAACAACTGCCCAGCTACCAAATATTTATCTTCACCCTCCAGACAACAATCACAACACAGCACCAAAGCATTAGGACCATAGCCAGTACGTGGTTTCATTCACACTCTTGCACGAAGCTCAACACAAAGGTTCCCAGTTAGGAGTACTTAAGAGTAGGAACTACTTCTGTTGTCGTTCCTTTGAGAAAGAATACGCTCTGTACTGAATAAATATATACATATTTCTGTGGAGGTCTGTGTGCAAGTATGTGCTCACATATCTATGTATATCCTTCACAAACAAACACATATACATGAAGACAAAAGTCATTCAGTTTTATGTCTCCCAGTACAGAGCTATGGGAATTCTCTAACATGTAAAACCACCGAGTTGAAATTGGAGACTATGGATATTAGCAGGATGCCACTCTGTCCTGGCACACATCTTTGCAAAACTTACAAAGACTTAAAATCATTCAGACCGCTGCCAAATCTGAAGTTCGCCAAAGGAATTAAACACAACAGGAATAGCAAAACAGGGAGGATAAGGAGTGATAAACAAAGTGCCAACAAGCATATAAAAATATTTTCATTTTATGATCTTATTTTTTTTTCACTTCCTGAGCACATTTTTACTTTATACAACGAGCTTTTTTTGGAAGGAAAAGGAAGAAAACCTGACAAACATTATTTACCAACACCTAGGAAGTGTCAACTTTTCCAATGTTTTACATGAATGTATCCTCATTTATATTTGTGACTGTTGACCTTATGTTACATATATTATTATTACAATTAAACTGTAGCGGTTATCTGTAGAAATAGCACATATCTGAAACTAGAGAATTGTATACTTGTAAAATAATATGCTGGTTTTCACTGAACATTTGAAATAAAACTGCATGGATTATGAAGAAAGTCTCACTTTAAACTTTTCTCATCCTATAAGTGAACTAATACACTCACTTTTCATGGCAGATCTTCCCACGGAGTAAAATATAATAGATTTCTTCTTTCAAAAGGCACTAACAGTAAATATTTAAACAGTTCATTTCTTAAACTAGCAGGAGATTGCCAAAAGGAATATCAAATAACTGAAAGAGTTTTGTTTTGCTTTTAAAAAGTGGAACTGTTTCAGTTAACAATATCCTGAGTATGATCTATAAAATTTAAAAATTTTAAAAAATACAAAAAGTTCTACTGTTTCCAGAAATTGGAAACTGAGCAGTTACATACCAAATAAAATACTGCAATGATCCTGCAATAAGAATTGCTGTTTATACAAGGGCACAAGTTCTGAACAAATAGAGGTATTAACAATGTGTTGTAAATTTCATTTTCAATATTTGCAGTTTGCAGTATTAAGGAAATATTCAGCATTTTTTCTTCATAATGTTCATAACCTTGTCAGTCTCCAAATAACAGTTTCTGTTTATTTAAAGCCAACTTCCGTATTTAAAATTTCTAGTTTCTACTGAGCAACTCCTTTTAGAAACAGCACTTCTCTAAAAACTGTATCTACTTCTATTAAGACTACTTACCAATCCAAGAAGTTAAACTAGAATAATTTGTACAAACTATCAAGACACTACTGAAAGCGTTATGTACTATTCTCCACACTTAAACTCATCCAAAGCTTCTGCTATACTTACTATATTATAGTAAGTACAAGAGTGAATACACACACACACTCATACCTTCTGTAGTTGGAAGCAGGTCTTTTGCTTCACTCTTCGTTTCTGTGAGTTTCTCTGTTCTCAACAATACTTCTGCGAAACTTTCCAAAGAATTGTTCTGGTACGTGCCATAGCTGATTTCAGACTAGAAGTAAAACATGATAACTGATGCATGCACACTACACTCTGCAGTTACAATCATCGACCTCAGTTCTTTCTTTCGCTCTCACTTCTATTTAATTCTGGAATTTATACACAGAATCAGAGAATAGTTAAGGATGAAAGGAACCACTTGGGATCATCTACTCCCAATACTTCTGCTTCAGACAGGGTTATCTAACACACTGCAAAGGATCACATCGGGGCAAGTTTTAACTATCTCCAGAGAACCAGACTCCGCACCCCCTCTGGGCAACCTGGTTTCAGTGCTCAGTCACCTCCCACAGTGACTTTTCTTTCTCATATGCAGATAAAACTTCCTGTGTTTGAGTTTAAGCCCCAGCCTCTTGTCCTGATGTCATGCACTGAAGTCTAGCCCCATCCTGTTGATATCCACCCTTAAAGTATTTGTACACATTAATAAGATTCCCTCTCAGTCTTCTATTTTTCCTATTTTCACACAAAAATTTAGATTCTTGCAAATCAAACATATCATCAAAAATCCATATCATTACTTAATTATAAGATCTAGAAGAAAAAAAAGATTCAGAATTCTGTAACTGAAACTTACTTCTGCAACATATGGGTCAGCAATTAGAGATTCATAAAATGGATGACAGCCTTGCTTTTCCACAATGACATTTTCTCCTGGACCACTTCTTAATACATCTCCAAGTTCTTGCCCCTGGGGAAAGGAAAAAAAAGGTACAGGTTAGTCGTAAACAAAACCTCATTGAAAACTCTATACTGCTACTCAGAAGGGAAGCTTCTGAAAATACTCCTGAAATCAATGGAGAGTAAGACAAGCAACATCCTACACAAAGCTTTATTTTTTTCTTTAATTTTTATTTTTTTTAAAATCACACTTAACAGTGACATTGGAGAAACTGGTATTAAGAATATTATAGAAAATCCACTCAAATAAGCAACATAGAAAAGAAAAACTGAAAAATAAACAGCTCCGAAGATAACTTAAGTACTTAAATTGTTGACTTCACTGTGCTTTATTCTCCAAAGTTCTGAATTTCAACCAAGTTTAAACTATGCCTTGTCACACGATGCTAAAAAAAAGCAAGATAAAAACTAGGAAAAGGAAACACCTTCAAGCACATTGTTTCATTGGGATTCGCTTGTCAACAGCCCCTTGATGTCAGTAGTTAATTTATTAGTTTGAGGTCTTCAGTTGTCAGGTATCTACAAAGGAGCCCTCCTATACTAACATATCAGTGAATATGTAAACATCTCAAGACACATCAGCAATCCCTTACATGTAACGGTCGAAGATAAGTTAGTGATCTCTTCCACCACTGACCATCACTGACAGCATGCAGCATGGCTTTTGTAGTCATAGTTGTGTTAGACAACACCTTCATGGTTTTTGTTGTTGTCCAGTACAACAAATCAGCAGACTGGCTAGCGGAGATGTTGGTATCATCCTGCGAGCACATCCAACACACAATGATAAGTGTTAGACCCATGCTTTAATTACACTAATGACCTAATGCCAAAACACATTAGAATTTACACACAGTGTGTTAATATGCTGTATTAATAACTTATTTCAACATTCATTAACTTAGGCAACAGCTGTTGTAAAAAAAAAAAGTTAAGTAAGAGTTTAAATCTGAAGTCAGTAGCACAATCAGTAGAGCATTTTGCCTCTTATTCAGTTGTAATCCCATGTGTCCAGATACCAACTGTGCATAACTCCAAAGTTTATCACGGTGATGTTTTAATTTATGTACTCAGCAATAATAAAAAACAGCAATCTCTCTCTGATTGAGAACATCAAACATGCTGAAGTTAATCTTCAGTAATTCAAGCAATCCGATAGTTGAGACAATTTTAAATTAATAAAGGTAGCATTTATTGAGTTCTCAGTAAACTGTAAACACTCATCTCCAGAGAAAGCAAAGTATCAAGACTTGAAATTCTCACTCAGTACTTACAAGTTAAATAGAAATACAGTAAATCTAACAGAATGCAATGAAGAATACGAGATCCTAGTCTATTCTCAAGCCTAAGACGTGTTTGCAATTTACACACATTCAAAGAATCATAGAATGGCTTAGGTTGGAAGGGACCTTAAAGATCATTTAGCTCCAACTCTGCTGCCATAGGCAGGATTGCCAACCACCAGATCAGGCTGCCCAGGGCTCCACCCAACCTGGTCATGAACACTTTGAAGGATAGGGCATTCACAACTTCTTGGGGCAACCTGTGCCAGGGGCTCACCACCCTCTGAGCAAATAATTTCTTCCAAATGTCTAACCTAAGTTTCCCCTATTTTATTTTAAATTGGCCATTCCCCTTCTCCTATCACTAGTAGTCCATGTAAAAAGTTTCTCTTCCTTCTGCTTATAAGGTCCCTTCAAGAGCTGGAAGGCCACAATGAGGCTTCTTTATGGTTTCCCACAAAACATCTTCACTCAGTTTCAGCAGATTCACATTAAAATCAATTCTTAACATACAGGACAAAGAAAGCTTTCTGTATCAGCTCTTTGTCATGTAAAGTATTTAATTAATACTTAAAACATCCATTTGGTTGATCTGTGCTAATTATTTCAGCCATGAAAGGTTTATGTTTGTGGCATGCTTTACAAAGTTTACACATTAGTATATAAACACATAATTAGCATAGTAATGTAAATACTGCCTCCAACACCACACAATATCAATATTCCCATCCTTACAGTAAACTTTTACAGCTTTATCTCCTTACAGCAAAGTTTACTGAAACAGAACTCTATCTGCAAAAGTAATAAGTGAATAAGTATTAGTTCACAACTGCTCATGACAGATGCAAATGAACAAAATGTGTGCTAAATACTGTGTAACTAAGAAACTTAAAGTCTTTCTTCTCTGTAATTTGAACTGTAACACTTTTAGCCTAACTTCATGCTATCCTGAATTAACCTCTGTAAATCTATGTTATTCCCTAAATAATATTAAAGATCGAAAGTAGTAAGATAAGTTTAATTGTATCCTTTAGGAGGACATCATAGCTTGAAGATTTTGAAGAAAATTTTCTTTTAGCATCTAAAAAGATTATATGAACCTAAATCACTATAAAAAAAAAAGCCAACAAATTCTAAATTATCAGGATAATCTAAATTAACAGCTAAAATACTTGCATGTGTTTGTATACCTATTATTATATAGATTCAAACAGTCTAAGCTAATAACAAAAAACAAAGCCAACGATTTCATTTTTTAAAAAAAGCCACAGAAGAGAGTGATAAAAAAAAATACCTGCCACACTGATTTGTTATTGCTGTTCCCTTTAATGACAACTAGCCAATGTGCAAGGATCCAAATATGCTGATAGCATACCCTGAATACGTTATGCATTAATAGTCCTCTGAAAGTAACAACTGAGAATAGTAAAATATGTACTTTTTTTTTAAAAAAAAAAAAAAGAAAACTTGCATATGTTGATTACATGAAAGGAAAGCTAAAGGATTTGTAGTTAGACAAAAAATAAATATCAAAAAATTCCTGCAAACATAAACCAACATGTAGATTAGAAACTACAAAAAGGATGCAGCTCAAAATTACAACACTAGAATTCAGGTGTCACTGGATGTCTAATGATTTATTAAGGCTATTACTGTCATTGGAACCTAGGAAGTAATGCAATTTTAAGCACAGACAATTCGTTTTCATTCAGCTACTTAAAACACAAGCTTTGATGACAGCCTGATATACATGGTAGTAATTAGGATATATTCATAATACTTTTAGATCTAACAAGAAGACCTAGACTTTTGGGGTCAGTAGCTTAAGGACAGGAGGATACCTCAAAGACATCTTAAATTGTTGACATCTTTGATTAAATAAATGAATCAAGCATGTAATGGCTAGTTAGTGGCATTATTCTCTGTGCATCATTGATTAAATTGCCAGCAGGAGTTTAAACAGTGCAAGCATGGAATCCACCTTGAGATCTCCCCTTCCTCAGCAAAAGAGTTCAGTGATACTAAATGAACTTCATGAAGAATATCACACCTTCAATAATTACAGCTATTTCTTCCTATGAGCATTATAGTTCAGCAATTAATGAATTAGAACCAGTACATTTACTAACCCACAAAAGATAGTTTCAGTTAATCACAAAAACAATACACACATGCATATATATATATATGCATACATACACACACGCACACACATGTATGTATATAAATGCAATATACATTTGTGTGTAGATATATATCACAACTATTTGAAATTGCAGCTACAGTGATATTTTTGCTTGCAGTTTCAAAGATTCCAGATGGAAGAATTCCCAGGGCATGCTACAGCAGTAAAACAGTTATATTACGTATCAGATGTTGATTAAAACAAAGGTAGGATTATACAGCACTTAATTATTGTTGGCTATGTTCTCTCTTGAGGCATTGTAAAACTGTGAGAAATGAAAGAAGCTATAAATCCTACATAATTCAACCGAGGACAAATAGTTAAAATAAGTAAATGTACAGAACTTGCAGTGTAACATTCCAAAATAAGACAGAACATTATTTATTATTTTAGCTATATGGTATTAAATACACAAAAATCAAAGACTAACACATTCCATCTACAGCTATCATTCATGGAAATTCCTTCAAGGGAAAATATCATTAAATAGGCTGCAATTCAACTATTCTTCTAAAAAGAAACACACAAACAAAAAACAGCCTATATAGTATATGAACCAACTCCCTTTCCTTCCTTATCTACTTTTCTATATTTAAGAGTTTTTCTTCACACCTCCCACCTGATATTTGTTTTACATCTAAATAAAAACTGAATTAAACAGAAAAGATACAGGGCAAAATAAAAGGGATCTAAACTAAACAGGAAAATATTTTTTTCCCCAAAGCAACTTCTTAATCAAACTTAAAATTATCCAGACTCCAAAGAGGTAGAAAAAGAATTCATTTCTTTCAGAAAAGGAAAACAGCACCAACTTTAAAGAGAAAAAATGTACTCCCAATTGTACATGTACAAAATTAAATTAGTTAAAATTATAAACTTGAAAAGTAGAAAAGAACAGTAGACTTTTCTGCTCCCCTTCCTTTATTTCCACAAATAACTTGGGGTTAATGTATCTTTTGATTTTGCACACAAAAACTATTTCACATGCAGTATCTAAAAAGGTGAAGAAATCATGTATCTCACAATACACAGTACAAATGGAAAAAGTTTAACTCAAGATACTTCTGAATACATAGCACAGGCTTATTTTCAAGTGTTTTGGTTTGCAAAGACAGGTAAAAAAAATACAAACCAACTTTAATGTATTTTATTTGGTTTTCTTGCACTTCGCTCTTGTCCTGCCTCTAGGTTTATATATCTATTTTTTTTCCTATGATGCTAAGATTACCTAGGAAGAAACAAAACAAATAAACAAAAAAAACAAATCAAAACTCTTGAACCCAAAACAATCAAATGAAAATTAGCAGCCTTAAACACTGCACATTTGACACAGTATACAGGTAGATGTTGCTCACACTTGAACTCAGCTCTTGAGCATAATACAAAGCAAAATCATAACTGCTGTAAGAATTCTCTATAAAGATTACCTCTGTATCCTTACTCACCAGTGAAGAAGGTCCTGAGGTATTCACATTCTCACCTCCTTCTGAAGGAAGGAACTGGTAATTCACAGCCTGATAGAGAATCTATGAAGAGAGAATAATCCCTTACCAGAACAAATAATCAAAATATAAAACACTAATTTCACAGGAAAGCCAAGAAATTCTGATGCAAAAGCTTCCATGAGAGGAAAACAAGAAGGGAGGAGGCAAAAAGGGTAGGGAGAAAAAGAAAACAGATATATTTGACATCTTCTTACTCATGTAGTCCAGTCCGAAGGAAAAATGACTTTCCCTTCACTACGAACTTTGTGCAATGCTTTTTTCCATACAGTGTAAGAATTGTTGGGTTCTTTTTAGGCTACATGCACCCTTTTGAACCACATAAACTGAAGGACTTCACCAAAAATACTCATGGGAACTGTGCCACTGAGGTGCCAGGCAGAGCTGTCACATTAGCAAGCCATAAAACTAACAAAGTTCTACAAAAGAAACTCAGTCACAGTCTTTTAGTATCATCTCATCACCATGAACTGCTAATAAAGATTTTTTGCATTTATCTAAATATACAAAAAGAGCACAACTGGACAGAACACAATAAGTTTGTTAGGGAAGAGCACTGAAAAAAAATTATGTGTACTTTCTGGAGGAAGTAATTGCAGAAGATACTGATTAACCATTCTTCAATGGAAATCTCAGTTTGGGCTTCACATCCTGAGGCAAGTAACAAATAAATAATCACCACTGTATGCCTGAAACAAATCATATTGCACTAATAAAGAAACCCAAGAAAACAACTTCATTCATAACATTTGTGAATGAAGAAGAGAATCCTGTCCCTTGAAAAAGGGATGCAAAAGGCTAATACTCACTGGCACTACATTGCAACTAAGAGGAAAAGAGGAAAAATACACCAATAAATGGGCAATTAATTGACAGAATGCATGTCACATTTTGCTTTATACAGCACCATGCGTTTTATTTGTTTTGTACAGGCACATAAAGGAGGGAAACATGCTTTTATTTTTATATTGCACAGGTATCAATTCTGACAAGATTCATTTGTGTTTAAGCTTATAACTGTAATAGATACCTGCCCAAACATGACTGCATGCAGAAGCAAGACTTCATTTCAAACACTCTGTACGATTTCATTCTGCTATTACCCTGTTACCGAAGTTGTAGACTGCCTTCATGTTTCCTATATTTTTCATACACATAGCTATACAAGCAATTTTATAATGAAAAAGGATATGCACTTGCAGTTGTCTTAATTAGACTGCACATGTACTGTATCTATTGCTCCCCTCTCCCCCTTGTGTCTTCAGACAGAACATAAAACTTCTAAGATGGTTGTATTATACAGAAACAAATCTATGAAAAAAGTGTTCAATTAACTTTTATGTGGACATTTAATTAAGTTACATTACAGCGTATAAACAGGTGACAGAGCCTGAATAACATTAGAAAAAGTATTTAGATGTACTTGCAGATAGAATGTTAAATCAGGCAATAAATTAAAACATTAGAAGTACTGAATAAGAACTTCTACCTGAGCAGGCATCATATAAACAGCTTATAGGAAAACTTATGCTGAAATACAACAGTGAAAATAGAACAAGTATAAGCTTGCCGCAGTGGCAGCACAGGGGGTGGCAGACTGACAGACTTCGGGAAACCAAACTGAGCAGAAGTTTCCTTTAATACCTTAGTACACATTTAACTGTATGAAAGAAGTTTCAGAAAGACGTACCTGGGTTTGCAATGAACTGCTCACTCCCAACAATGCCTCTATAGCACTTGGGGGACAGTGTGTCAAAGCAAAAGCCATGAGTTCCTGACGCATGCCCAAGTCATGGTAGCCTTCTGATTGCCCAAGGTGACTGCACACTTCCCAACTTTTAGCATAACCTAGAAGGGAACACAAAACTTTTTACTTCTGAGCAAGCTTCTCAAGTGGCAGTGTTTTCATTGGATGAGATAAAGGAGGGTATGTGGTTCTCCTGTCAACACAGTCCCTGAGAAAGGTACTGTAAAGGCTCCATCAGATTGCTATAATTCAACTTCAGACTGACCAAACGCAATGAAGACTCACTGCTACCACGTTGTAGATACCTTTATAATAGGAATCTGTATGCCTACATGCTACACTTTTACACTAGCAGTAAGAAAAAAAGAATGTACTTCAGAGCATAATATTAAATATATTACAAGAATGGCACTCCTAATTGAGCATCCGTTATGTAACAATGTTTATAAAAGACCTCACATGTTGTCAAGCAGCACTGAAAGTAGAGAGAGCAGAACAAGAACAACCTTACTGGGGTGGAGAACAGTGGATGGATAGACTTAAGGAAATAAAAAAGAGCAGAAGTTACCTTTAATACCTTGGTAAGAACTATCACCTGATAAACTAGAATAACCTCAATTCATCTGTTTCTTCACCCTCTCTCAAATTTGTGGCCGAAAAAAGAGCCAGAGAAACAAAACCTAAATTCCTTAGTATCTCAACGTACATATCCTTTACTCCCATTTATATCCTCGCATATAAGAATTACATAAATAGCACATATATGTTAATTACCTTGATAGAAAGTCATCGGAAAGACTCACACACGAGTCCTCTTTAAATCTCTTATTAAGGACTCACTGAAGGGCAAGTTTAAGTGACTCTGGATAACCTAGAGACGACAGCATGCTCCTGTCACAGCAAAGATCCTTTCAAACGTCTACCCTATCAGATTGCAGCAGGACTGTCTGCATCTACTGTGGTGACTATATGCAACAGAGAATCAGGGCCCTGCAATATTTGGTAAGAAACAAAAGTCAGCACTTACTACTAGATTCTACAATACTATATTTCATATAGAAAACTGAATGAAATATTTACTGTGTCCCATTCTGGGCTCCCCAGTACAAAACAGACAGGGATCTCTTGGAAAGAATCCCTTTGTGGCGGAGGGCCACAAAGATGGTGAAAGGCCTGGAGCGTCTCTGCTATGAGGAAAGGCTGAGTGAGCTGGGTCTGTTAGCCTTGAGAAAAGAAGACTGAGAGGAGACCTGATCCAGGTCTATAA
>JAOWBP010001760.1:81190615-81213818 GCA_028571105.1 Tragopan temminckii
TGCTTTGGCAGGGGGGTTGGACTCGATGATCTCTGAGGTCCCTTCCAACCCCTACAATTCTGTGATTCTGTGATTCCTACCGAGATGTCTAACAAAAGTTTTTTAATTATTTCAAGCAATGAATAAGTGGGATAGCAATTGCAGAGAACTTTTGCAAGCTGCAATAGCTCAAAAGAAAATTGAAATACATTCCACAAATAATTTCATAGTTAAGCATAATTGTGTATCAGCAATACTGAACACATATGGCCAAATACATGTTAAACTGCAATATTGTTTCACTTGGTGATTACCACAAACATAATCAGTGGGAGGTGCCTCTGCTATAGCAGGGGGCTTGGAACTCTACGATCTTAAGGGTCTCTTCCAACCTAAACCATTCTATGCTTCCATGATTCCATAATACCAAAATATAGCATTCGGAGTATTTAAATAACTTGACAAGAAAATATGACTTTTTTTTCTAAGCACACAAAAAAACCCCAAAATAGAAAATTCCATAAAAAATGGAATCTCTAATGGGATATACTTTTGAGCTTCTGACCCAAAAAGAAAAGGATTATCTGAATTACAGTATACATTTTCATTTCAGAAACCTCAGCAGACCAAATTCTCAAAGGACAACATTGCACCAGAATACACCATGAGTTATTTTGTAGATCAGTGACATAAATGGAAGTTGTTATATTTCATGCTACACACCATGCACAGCTGACATGCTGACTTGCACAAAATAGCAGATTTTTTGAATGAAATGGATCAGTCTGAAGTAACATACTTCAGAGCGAGCTTTCCAACCACCATCACCCCATGACACCTTTGTTATTTTGCTTCACCTGCAGTCATGAGTTCTTGGCAATGCATACTAGCTGCTTTGTAGTCCTGAAAACTGAGAGCTTGTTCTACTAAAAGGATTAAAACTTGACCCTTTCTCTCCATCTGGTCATCTCCTGTAAGAAAAAATGAATATTTTTATTAGTTATTGGAAGCAATAATCAATATATAGGCTTCCTACTTTATTTCTTAAGAGAGCTATAAGCCACAGTATGAGAAGATTACCTTCCAAAACTATCTATTTTCTTCTTAAAAACAAAACAACAGATGAATATCATTTGAAAAAAAGTCGGCTTCATAGTTGGTAAAGAAACTACACACTGCATTAAGCCCAGGTTAAGAAAGTGTTTAGAAGAAAAATATGTGCTGCCTTACTTACATGATGGCCAAAACCAACAGATTAAAATTGATTAAAGAGACATACAAATCCAAACATGAACTTCGTGTTTCAATTGTGATAGAAAAATTATTTTGATATTTACAATTATGTTTTGTTAAATAAACACAGCTCCCAATTTAAACTCCCACTTCATGCTGCCAAGGATTTGTAATATGCAGAAGACAAAGATATTTAAAATTCCTGCCCTGCTAAACGTAGAATACTTTCTCACATCATATAAGCAACTTGGTCATTAGATCGTCTGAGCAATGTTATGCCTCTTCCCTAAAGGACGAGTCAAAAGTAACGCTTCAGATATTACTGACATCTTCTGACTGAAGTTTCATTATGAATTTCTGCAGACAAACATCTTGACCTTGATTTTAAAACATCAGCACTTGCAAATTAAAATTTAATCAGACAACTAATCCCCCTCTCAAGCCTAGATATAGGAAAAGATGTTATTTATATTGACTACCACACTTTACCAGCTTTTTATTATTTTTAAAGCTTTTTCTGTCCAATCTGGAGCAAGCAGAAGAGAACTGAAGAATTATTTATTCTCCTGATGCCAGCTGCTTAAGCTAGCTCCCACATTCATGTGTCACATGAAAAGGTGACTAAACATACACAGGAAAATATATTCCCACACTACTCATTTTAATTTAGGACCGAGGAATGTCAAGAAATTGATTAAATGAGTGGATTTTTCAAAGCAAACTTCTTGGTCGTGTTTCTCTCTTATTAAAAGTGATTTTAGGAAGTCAATACTGACAGTCATTTGAAAAGGGCAATGGTTTATGGAACTGTATTACTGCAACTTTGTGAAATGCAAATATTTCAGAAGGTTAAACAAAGACAGTTCCAAAACAATTGAAAGAGTACATGTTCTTAAATTACATAGCTGTTATTTTTAATTCTAATTTGCAGAATCATCAACACAGGAAAAGCAAATTTGTTTTAAAGCTTTCTTGAAAGATAAGATGTGCAAGAATGACATTCAGGGAAGCAAAGTTACCCTAATTACTGCACTCAATCAAGATTCCCCTACTCCCAGCACGTTGCAACTAACACAGCTGGGAGAACACTTTGGCTTTCCATTATTCTCATCTTTTGGCCTCTTGCCTTATATACTGTCAGTGCATGGTGTTGCAAATTAATCACTCCAAGGCTTTTTTGTGTTGCAAAATTTTGCCCTATGGAGCCTAGGAGCTTCTTATCCAGGCAAAAGTATCTACAACAAAACCTCTTTTTCGTCTACAAAATCTAGATGTCAGCTGTCATTCTGAAAGCAAGGGATTGTAGTTGCCAATCGCCTTCTGATTCCCATTACTTCACCTGTACACATTTGTGTAGAACCTGGAGAGATTTGTCTAAATAGTGACAGAAAAAAAGGCAATAGAAATAATCAAACTACCATTATTCAGATTTCAGCTAAATAAAACAGTGATAATTACTTATTACTACTTAAAAATCAGTGGGATTGGAGGAAAGAATGGAGGAACACTTTGAGCAAGGAACTGCCGCCTTCTCAACTGTGCTTGACCAGTCATACATTGACAAATTCCCTCTCCATCAATTTAGCTACTTAATTTTGATGCAGTACACACAACTCTGCATGTTTTACAAAACCACAGGTACAAAATACAGACTGTTTTCCTTCCAGTCTACAACTATACTCTTTCATCTGATCTCCACTTTTCTCTCATTTAATCTTCCATTATCTTGATACGCACTGTTGTTCTGTGGAATAACCGTGAGCTCTGACATAACTGGTGAAGCTCCTGCAATACACAGCTCAAACCCTTTTTCATATGGCTTTCATTGTCTCAACAGTGCAGTCACTTCAAACACAACCCACTGTAGATTAGCAGCATGGTTTCATTCTTCTACTCAGACATGAGAAAAAAAAAAAAATCACTAGTTTAGTTTCATGGTTCCTCATTTGTAGAAATACCTGATAATAAAGCTTTATAAAAAGTGAAAGTCTTCAAATCTGAGTTGTTCCTCTTGCCATTTTGATAGACATGCAAGATTTATAATACGTCCCATAGTAAAGACCACTAAAATGGCAGCATTATTTTGTTACATAGTAATTCTGCATTAAATCCACATAACTGTGTACATCTACATTAAAACAAAAGTTTAGAAACTGGAAAAAATATGTCAGATGTTATTTCCCCTTTATAACTTGTGGACATGTGTGTGCATAGCTTCAGTTGCTTAGGACTAATGCTCCCTTATGTGATAAAAATATACATTTATATTCTAGGGGTTGGTCTGCTCTGTAAGATTTAGGTGTCTTTCAAGTACAAAGTTTCTTCCATATTCTTCTGTTACAGCGTTTCGCCTTCAGATAGCAGATGTTGATAAAAGCAGAGACAGCATTACAGAAAATCTTTTTTTTTTTAAGTCAGAAACTAAACATGTTCAAAAAGCTTGAATCTGATCTAGATCATTGAAAAAGGAAAATAAAATTAAAAACAAAACACCTGACAGACTTTTTGGGTGAGAAGTCTGCTGCATTTGTGACCAGAATAAAGAAGAGAACACTATCTTGAGTTAAACCATGTTATAAAAACTTAAAAGTCAAACAGAATCATTTGTGAGGCCACAAACCATCTGCATGGTTGTTTCTAAATACACCAAGCGAAAAAAGTCTGTGCTGAGAAAGACAAATTTCAAAAACACAGTTTTAGTTGACTCAGGAATATAAACAAAGCTAAAAAATTACTAGAATTAGTACACAGATATAAACCAAATTATCATTACAAAATTTTGAGGAAATCAAGACTAATAGGAAATATTTATAGACAATTTAAATCAGAAATTGTCAGAATAAGTAGCAATGTTTACTAGATCTCTTGACTTCTGACACACAAGGTTTTGTGTTTATGAGACTTAGAACACCTCCAGTTCCCTAACTGTGTGCAGGTTTGCTGGCAGTTGTGCTGAGCACATTCGCCCTCCCTCACTTTGCCCATCTGTAAAATTCAGATAACACTTGCATGTCTAATTTAGAGGAGGTAGTAACGTGAGGCTTAAGTAGAGTTTACTAACATTAATCAAATACCTTAAAGCAATTAAGAAACTAGTTGATATATCATTACCTAAGCAGCATTTTGGAATTTATTTTTGTACTTATCAAAGCCATTACTTTATTTCAGTGTTGCTCTCTAGAGTAAACTATACTCAGAACACACCCTCCTGAACCTTTTTCAGGACGGCAACTAGATTCTCCTACAGGATGAAAACTACATGCACTTTACCCTTGCCTGTATAGCAGATGCACTCTTTTTGAATTGGTATTAAAATATTGAGTTGAATACTGAGTTTTGAGTAGAAATTTAACTCCAAGTATCTTAGAGGCTATGTTATCTAGTGTAATATACCAAATATTATAGAATCATAGAATAGTTTGGGTTGGAAGGGACCTTTAAGATCGCCTTTAAGATCACCTAGTTCCAATCCTCCCCTCCAGACCAGGTTACTCTCATCTTCATCCAGCCTGGCCTTGAAAGCTTCCAGGGAGGGGGCTTTCACAACCTGAGCCATCTGTTCCAGTGTCTCATCACCCCCATAGTAAAGAATTTCTTCCTGATATCTACCCTCTGACATATCCTTTCCACTGATTTCTTTCTTTATGATCCAGTTAACTCAGGAGGCCAATATCTTTACTTCTGTGTCTCCACTCACAATCACACCCAAACCCTTAAGTATCTCCTTCCCCACATATACTTTAAGCAATAATTGTTGCTGGAAAGTTTTCCAAAATAAATAAAGAGATTCTAAAAGATTTAACAGGTGGAGAAGAAAAGAACTAGTAAGCATGCACCAGTGGCAATGCCAGAACACACTCATTTTATACACCATACTGCATCTGGCAACATGGTGCAACTTCAGCACTACATTATTTACAGTTGTACCAAGTGTTTTTCAAAAATCAAAAGATCTACCAGAAACATTAAGTAAGCTAAATATACAGTACATACAAGACACAACACTTCAAGGATCTTTCCTTTCTCTCTTTTTCCCCTTTCAAAAACACACTCATCTTTTCCTATTAAAAAAAAAAAAAAAAAAAAAAAAAAAAACACTAATTCTTTCAGTAGAACATGAACATACAAGGAAAAAAGTGGCAAAATAGTGATACAAGAAAGCCATCAACAACAACAAAAAAAAGACAGTATCTTTAAAAAGACATCCTTGACTGATAAATTCAGGAGAATTTATCACTTTCTTCTCTGTTTCTCAAAATAGCTGCTAATGCTTGAATAACCCACAAGCAATATGGAGGACTTGAGTTTAGTTCATTAAGCAATTCCAAAAACAAATTAGAGTTCACTTCTCTGTCAAAGTAACAGGTCAGTTGAAAAATAAATACACAGACAGCTAGTATACTAAGCATTTAATTTTTGAAAATGTTCACCTCTTCAAACATATATTAAGCTAAATTATTAGTTTTAGTGCACAAACAAGATACATATAGCACAAATAGAAGTATAAATTTCAGTTGTTAGACAGACATCACGGATTATTTTTTTCCTCCAACTTAAACATGACTATTATTAAATTGAACTACCCTGTTTGATATACAGGGTAAGATTTGCTGGAAATGTAGTACTACCAAATGAGAATTAAAAGAAAAAAAAATGTATATTCTCATCCACAACTCCCCCAGTCTGAAATAAGCTTTTACTCAAAATCAAGATTAGACAAGGCTGTTTTTATTTAAGGTATTAGTGGAAGGTCAGAAAAGCTGAAGATCAGCTTGCAGGTAAAATATTTCATTTAAATAAATTATTTCTTTCTGACCCACTGATTGCTTTTCCAGATGGCATTTTAGTGATATCCTTGAACACACAATCCAACAATCAGCTCAGATGTCCTAGAGTATAACACAAATCTATGTTTTATTGCAGTTCAATGTCTTATAACAGCTTACCTGCTACCCTCAGCAAATTTGCAAGTCCCAGGAGCTTAGCAGACTGCTTATAGTTTGTTGGCAACTGAGAAAGACAGTCCTTGATGAGACCGAGTCGATCTGAACACAAACGCACTGTTGGAAGAAGAATGGGTGTTTTGGTGTTAGAGACTGTTGTAAATGAACCCCACTGATACATTTTTTGTTAAGCAATATAGACAGTATAAGAATAACAACATTATCTGAAAAACAACCCAAAGACAGTTGAGAAAATGTACGCAAGTAAAGGTATGAAGTTTTTAACACTAAAACATATCCAGCCACAATCACTAGCTTCTCAGCCTGGGATGCAAAAGAAGATGGAGATTTAAATGAAAAGGTTTTTTTGCTTCCACCTTTCAGACTATGTTTTTAAACTTACCTGAGTAATTATTAAATATATATATATATAAATGGCACATATCATTTTTGCAACTTTCTCAAAAGGTCTGCTACAATAAACATGAGCTTTCTTTCAGAATGTCTCAAATAACGAGGATTTCACTCCCTTTTTTATTTCAGAGTGGACAGGATACATCATACACCGAAAGAACAGACACAGGCAAAATCTTCAAGCTGATTTAATGTATGGAAAAATGTTCTGAGGAAGTTGAGGAATAGTCAGCATATCAACAGCTTGCATTCAACATATCCCAAGAAGTTTACAATTAGTACTGTCTCAAAAAAGATATTAACATAAATTTGAAAATTACCTTAATTGTATATAATTTAATATCATGAACAAGGAGAAAATGTGAAAGACAAAAGCCCAGTTTGAATTCAACTTGCCCACAGGGGTAAAACAGAACAAAAAACTTCTTTGAACTCTCTTATTTTTTTCAGTTAGAAAAGTGGCTTACTTGTTAAAAAAGAAATGAATTATATTAATTTAGTAAACATAAATAACAAAATATACAGCACTATATTACATTTTCTCTTTCAACTCATTGTCTGTAATCATCCCCTCTTTCAAACTTCTGTCCAACAGCTTTCCACACTGAAATAAGAGTTAAAAAAGAGATTTAAACTTTTAAATGTCTTCAAAAGCAACAGCTCATAAAAATTCACTTTTGTTGTCATTCTGTATTATACACTTAAAAATGAAACAACTCCTATTATTTTATAACTCATCAACAAGTATGTGTGGACTATTTTGCAAGCAGGAAGTCAGGTGTACTGAAGTCACCAAGAGCTTCCAAAGCTCTATAATTAGTAACCTGGTTATTTAAAAGTACTGAAAAAACTATCTTTGGAGACAGGGAGGTACTCTGTACTTTACTCGTGAAACACAAAACTGTAAATTATTTATGCACGTGATTCAAAAAATTGTATGAAGAATAAAACTATGTAGTACCCTGTAACGGTAATATTTTCACACCAAATTCTTCAAGGTAGCCAAGAGCACGAATGAGATCTAGCTCCTCCTGAACAGCACTTGGACAGTCAACAATAAGCTGCAGGCAGCATCTAAATAGGAAGGAAACAAACTTTTGTGAAAACTGTTGGATAAATCAAAGTGTAAATTTACAGATGAAAATGTTAGCTCTCTTCAGAAGTAAAACAAACAAACAAACAAAAAAAAAACCCCAGCAATTTTCTGTTCAAAATATACAGTTTTTAAATATGTAATTACTTAGGAAATTTGTGCTTCAGTTTTGCCATATACTACAAGATAAAAGCAAAATGTTGATTAAAAGAAAATGTAAAATCCTTTGTCACAAATTCTGTTTCCTCAGCTACATTCAGAAAATGAAAACAAGGGTGACAAAAATACTTGTAAAACATTGCTTTGAAGATAAATTATACAATAATAAACACTATACTAATTTAAAACTTTAAATAAAATATGCATATATTTATGAATATTGTATGGACATAAACAGCTTCTAAATAAAATTTTCACTGGCAAACTATGTTCATACTTATCTTTAGGAATACATACTTAAGAAAAAATGTTTTCAGTAAAAAGATATAAATACAACTAACATTATGTAACAGACACTGTAAAAGTGAATGCCTTTCAACTTTGACTTAAGGCAACAAAGCCTATAATTATATAAACATACACCTGCATTTTCCTGTGTGCTCAATTGGGATGGGAGAGGAACATGATGTAAGCCATTAGGAAAAAAGTCTCACATCTTATGTCATTTTTGAGTTACGTTGTAGAGAAGATAACACCTCTACTCAAGGTAGACTGTGAAATATTCCTTTAAATCTTAAGGGAAAATACACGAGTTATCAATCTATAAAGTTCTAAAGTTGCAAAGTTTTACTTAGTAAAATTTCCCAATTTGAAGAAGTAATCATAAAACATTTGATTATTACTTTACTCAGTTAAAAGCTAGTTTGATGCAGATTTCCTAAAAGAGTGCTACCACACATACAATAATACTGAAGGTCAAGATGAATTCATATATTGAGAGGAAGAAAAATAGTTCAGTATTTCTTGTAATTAATAGCTAAATGTACATTTCTAAGTGAAAGTAGTATTTAAAAGACAGGTCTTCTTTTCTAAGTGAATATAAGTAGTTTCATTTGGTTATTTTTTTGGTGTTATTAGGTAAGCACCCTTGGGAAAAACAAAAATTCATTTGGTTTAACACATCACAAGAAAAGATCAACTAAAAATTAACTTATAAGAATAAAAGGGAAAACATGTCAATATTAAGACATGCCTGTATTTAAAATATTTAGAATAAGCCAAAACATCAACTTTCTGCATAGGTAATACTAGGAATATTTTACCTATTTGCAATTACACTGTAACAGAAAATACTTCCATATCTAAACTTACACTTCAACGTCTACATACAAACTTTCATGCACTGCAGTCTCTATGGAACACTGTGTATGAATTCCTTTTTGAAGAACTATTTGGATTATTTCTTAACAAAGAATGGCATATTGCCTCAAATGAAGTCTCAGAATCAGGAATAAACATAAAATAAATAAATAAATAAATAAAATATAAATAAATATTTTTTAAAAAATTGAAGAATCCATGAAATGTTATTGTCCTCTGTGGCACCAACTTGGTGGCCACACCTGCAGTTCAGTGTGGTAACACAGAAAAGAGTCAAATGACACAAAGTTTCTTATCCTTGTAAAAAGACTTGCATATTTCTTCTTCAATGTGAAATTTGTAATAGATCATTCCAGCAACCATGGGCCTGCCTTGATGCACACATGCAAAGCAACATGAGTAAAATAAATCTTACACATATCTTATCAAATTATCATTCATCATCTTATCATATTATCTTTACATACATAATAGCTGTAAATATACCTGGCCAAATCCATACAGCTATCAGTCAGACTGGTTGATGAATTGAAATATTCTCTGCTAGCAGCCAGAACTAGTTCGATACTTCTTGTGTAGCTGACTTTGTATTGTGGCTTCCCTTTAGATGAAACTGGTTGATCCACTGACCAAATACTGCAATGCATCATTTGTCCAGCTAAGTGGATATTGTCTATACTGCTTGAGCACAGAAGACTTTCTGTGAAAATCTAAAAGAAAGAATGATAATTTAATACTAAGAAACAACAGTTTCAATAAGCCAATCTGTATTGTATGGTAACGATTCCTTTGAATGAAAGAATCTTTGCAAGAATTTCCCCAAATTTTTGTGTTTATTAAGTAAAACTAAAAGTATACAGTAACCAGTATCTAGTTATTTCTGCTTCCAGCATAAATCTTTACAGTATGAGTTCAGAAAATAGGAGACAAGAAATTTACATCTACGTTCTGAGGAGTTAATGGGATGTAAGAAGTTGAAAACCCACTTCAATATTAGGACATTAAAAGCCCAAAACAGTCAACTCATCTTAGAAAATAAGTTCAATTCCAGTAAAATTCCAGTAAAAGATACACAGGATATTTATCAGATATTTTGTTAAAATGAATTAACACAGCAAGTTTGTGGCCACTGAAAATGCCATAAAATTGTCCACAGACAACCAAGTGATAACACTTGAAATGCATTTACATTTGTAATCAACAACAAAAAATTAGAGTTTGTAGATTACTTGGGAAATAAAACTCACCTCATAGCAAGCATCTGATTGTAAGCATGTATATACTTTCTGCTGCATGTCTAACATATCCTGGAGCAATTCTTTCCATTGCATCTCATTGACAGATGGTTGCCTGCAAACATTTTTAAAATTAAATATTCTGTTCCTCAATAAATTTAAAGAAATGTAGTAGATAATCTTATCAACAAAAATATTCTTTCTTAAAAGCTATTTCAGTCTTTAATGGAATTTTTTAATCAAAAATGACTTGTTAAAGACTTAACACTTTTAATATTAATTACCATTTAATTTAAATAGTGTCTGTAGGTTAAAATTGTTTGACAACAACGCAGTACCCAAACTGTTTTTCCATTTGTTTTCTGTGGGATAAGGTAAAGATTTTAAGAAATTCTCATCAAGATCCCCAAGTTGGTTCTGATAGCTTCCAGTAGAACATCAAAAAGCTGAAATTGCTATCTTCCTGCTGATCCAACAACAATGGGATAAAAACAATTTTCTAACCACAAATGAGGATCACTGAAAAGCTGTTTACTGCAGGCAATGGCAAACAACTAATCGGTTGGTCCCTTCCAACTCAAACCATTCTATGACTCAATGACTGTGTGCAAGGAGAATATAGCTGAAAGCTTATTTTATCCCTGAAATTTGAATGGTATTCAGTTTCTTGACCTTCTGGATCCATGGATCTGTGTTAAACCATGATTCCTATAAAATTTCCTGTGTACTATCAAAATTCATACCAATGAAATCACTATTAAGGTTTTTAGATATTGCCTTAAGATTGAAAAGTCACTGTTTCAAGATACACGAACTGTTTAAGCTAGCAGTTATTTCCTCAAGTTGTATCTTTCACTTTTTTTTGCAAAACAAAATGTCTCTACAAGAACGTAGAAAAATTAGCAATTTACCATTTTTCATGCTTCTAGCATACCCCAGTTGCATACTACCCTATCATAAACTGCTGTACTTGTTACCAAAAAAAAAAAAAATAGTAGCCATGGCTGTTTTAACCAAGACTCAACCTTTTTATCTGCTCACGAAAACTGCTATGTAGTAATTGATCTAAACTTAAAAAGACCAGCTAAAATTAGTTCCTAAACAGAAAAAAAAAAGAAAAATTATACTAAAAAAAAAAAAAGATAGAAACCATGCACAGAAGCAATTATTATCCTGCTACAACAGCTTCTATGAAAACCAAAAAAAGTTGTTGTTCCACAAATTCTACACATTCCATAAAATTAAACAGGTCTTCAAGAACTTCATTTACAACATTTAAACTTCACTGTTTATCATTTTGTAGCTAGTATGCTTTTTAAGCTAGTGGTACACAAATGCACTGAAACAAGTTTGAAGTGAGAATAAGTTTTTCATATGTGCAGAATGCAGCCAAAACACTAATCATGTTAACAACCAGTTTAACAAATGTGTTTTATGCACTCCACGTTCAGTTTAAACACCAGTTCTCTATCATAATAAAAATGTGAGGTACACTCTGTAAGGTTAAGTGCTGTTCTGTTCCCTTACTGTCATTTCTCCCTTTATCTCCAATTCCTCTTTGAATACTAACTTGCGACCCGTGTGCCTTGTCAGTCTAATCATCAGCTTCCGTGCCTCCTCAGCATTGTCCTTTGTGTCTTTCACAAATGAAACAGGTTTCTGAAGCCCATGTTTCTCCAGCAGCTCTGACACACTGCAAATAAATGGTAAACACTTTTAAATTCTGCACAGCTGCTGCAGCAGTCTTAAAGCTTTATCAAATAACATACTGCAAATCTAAACCTTCTCTGCAAAGTCTGTAACAGTATGGATTAACCACAGTAATATTATTTACTCAAAAAAACCTGTTCCATTAATATAGAATACCAACAATGTAAGATGACAAAATATCTTCACAGCTTCTAGTTTTTTAACCAAAATATTATAGTGTCAAGATTTTTAAAAATTTCACCAGGTATTTTAGAAATAACCTTCCCACCACCACAGAAAAATTTCCAAAACATTTAAAAAATATTGAAAGCAAAACGTTTGTGAAGTTTTATAATATTTAAATAGCTAATATATATATATATTTAGTTCGGAATATAAAATCTTACAAATAATCATTATGATTATTAGTATTATTATCCCTGAAAACAAGATGAATATTCTTGCTGCTTTTTTGTCATAACAAAGTTCCTGGCTATTTCCAGGATTTATGTATGAATACATTATTCTTGGAAAATCAAATACCTCAGAATTCGCTCCAGTTCATCTACTGCATCATGAAGGCTGCTAGTTTTATCTGTTTCAGGCCTGCAAAGATATACAATCATTATATATGTTAGAGGTCTCTTCCAATCTTAATGATTCTGTGATTCACAGAACATGAATAGATGATAACAGCGTGGTTAAGTTTGAAGCATTCCTTGATTAGAATCCAATAAATAGCTCTGCTTAAAAAAAAAGAACAAAAAACAGTTTGCTTCTTGCTGGAAAGATAATCAAAACTGATATTGCCCCCTCAGACTACAAAAAACATAGTTTATCCTTAGACTATTTACAGGGTCTCTCCTTCCTACATGTTGAAGATACTGGGAGAATAACTTACATCTCTTATTTGCATCTTCTATTTCCTTTAAAATACCTGTCCTTCATACAGGTCTTCCATACAAAGACCTCTCTCATATGCTAGTAAGCAGCAATATACTTTTATGTGCAAGACACAACTAACTGTAACAAGATCAGCAAGACTAATACAACAACACTTCTGTTTGGTCTCAATTCATCAACATATAAAAGCCTAAAAAACAAGTACAGAAGAAGTGTTGCTCTGAACTGCTTTAAACCATGTATCGCCACATTATTTGACAGAGGTCATACATGTGTGCATTCTCGATGTGAAAGCCAATAAAATGCAGATAGAAACAGAATATTCCAGGAAAATTACATACCATTTAATGACATAGTAACTATATTTAAAAAATATTACTTCAGTACAGTACTTAACATCCAAAATAGTTACAAATAATTAGCTGATAAAGCTTACCCATAACCTCTTTGTGGAAGGCATTCCAAAATATCGTAACAGAGAGCAAGCTGGTCATCTCGTTCACAGCTATAAATACATTCCAGTGCTGTAATCATAAGTTGGTCTTGTTCAGGAATAATTTTTTGCTGACACTAATGGGAAAAGAAAGTGTTTCACTGTATGTTTCCTTTAGCTAATTAAACAGTTTAGTTTCTTTTGAATTTAAATCATATTTACTCCAAGTAAATAATTGCCTCCTGATTGTAATTAGTGAGTCCCTTAGTAACAACACACTGAAGTGCTTGCTGAAGTTACAAAATCTGAAACACAACTCAGCTACTTTCCTGCACTGCAAACACTTGAAGAAATATTGGTATTTCATTATACTCCACCGGAATTTGAGAGGTGAAAAGGGTGCAGATCAAAAGAAGGGAACTGCTGCAAACATTTGTCAGATCTGTTTAACACATACAACAATACAACAATATCAATATATATATAAAGCTGTATTTTTTTCTTCACTGATTGACTTTTGTCCATACATTTACAACATTCAATAGTATGCCAAAACATATAGCGTGTGCAGTAAAACAATTGTTTTAACTGTACAAGAAGCATGAACTGATCACATAGAACATACCTTCCACTTACAATCACTGAACTCATCTCCTACTACAGAATCCAGTACATTTTTTGCATTCATAAGAGAAAGGGAGATTTATGTTTTCTAAAACATAACAAATGCTGAGTCCAAGAGAAAGGGAAAGAACACAGTTTGTTTTCTAAAGCAGATCATCTCTAACCCTATTTTTGAATTCCAGGACAAGAATTTTCCAAGAAACCCGCAGAATCACAAGGATGGTGGTATACTCACAGCAGGTTTTGAATTCTGGAAAATTTTCAGAGGTAGAGTCAGGTCTTCCTTTGCTAATGTCACTAAATATTCTTTAAAGAGTGAATTTGCCAGACCAGGAGACTGATTTTCACAGCGGTGAAGAAAAGGGATCATCCACTGATAAACATTCTTCACGTATTTTTCATCAGAGGACTAGAAAGCACAGTGAGTTAGAGAGAGGGTAACATTTTGGTTAGTGTAACTGAAACAATCTCTATACCTATCAGAAAATACAGCTGAAGGCTGACCTTCACTACTGCTGCACAGACCACAGTACTGAAACAACAAATTATTTGTCTGCTACCGATGACATGAGGAGACCAAGTTGTACATGAGTAAAACCCTATACTTGATGAAAGTCAAGGTCTCATTGCCTTCCTACAACTTGAGGATGAATGAGAGACTTTCTTGTATCCTTAGAGCAGCATTATTTTCAGTATGCAAGAATAAGTGTACAAGTTCTTTCCTTCAGAATTTACATATCTGAATATTTCACATCTGATTTTATCTGTAGGTATTTTCTAGCCTTTCCATAAAAGACACATTTTTTCCTGTTCTGAAACGCCATACACAGGCCAAACACAGAGATGAAAAACTAACAAATGCAACAGAGGTGAATATTAAATTTTTTTGCTAACAGTTAATGATAATCAATAGCTGCACTGAAGATCTTTTAGGATAGGCCATTAAAAAAAGCAATTCATAGCTTTCACAAGATTGGATTTATTAGATTTACTGACACTCCATTCCGTGCCTAGAATACAGAATCTGGTCTTCAATTCTTGCTTTTAAAAACAAAAACAAAGAAAAAAAACACCAAATGTTAGTGTCAGGTTGAATTAAAAATGGAGGTTCATTAGAAAAAAAAAAAAAATCAGACATCAGCTCATCTTTATACACATGCAATCTACGGTAGCCTTAACTACTGTAAATTAGAACATACTTACTGATCTCTTCAAAATACTTACATTCTTCATCAACAGTCTTAGCTTTTCAATGTCTTTCATCTCTACTAGTTCCTTCAAAGTTAAGGTTCTATCACCATCAGTCTCATATACTACTGTCTCAAGAGTGATCAGGTTGTCACAGAGCACCTGCAGACCAGGGATATTCCTTTCCATGCCAAGACGAACAAGGGACAGAGCACAATCCACCTGGAAAAGATTTAAAAATCCTGCTCAACAACGATTTGCCAAAAAATACCTTCAAATCTAGTCTACATTCTCTTTGTGTATTTTCTTTCACTATTCTCTTTGTTTAACGGGCAATTCTAAGTTCCTAGAAAATTTTGTTGCCTATCTATTCCAATATGGATTGCTATTCTCAGCTTTATAAGACCATATAAAATGCTTAGTCTTTGTGGATGATGTCATAGACCTTTTGCACCACATGTCCTACTTATGCACATGACGTAGGGAAATAATATTTTTTATTTATTCTATAGGTTATACAGAAATAAGGTACCTCAACTCACTGCATGGGTTATAAAGAATTGCTTGAAACTAAATTTATCAGTTAAATGACTGAAGTTACACTTACATCTCTAAGTTTTGCATACTTCTCTAAACTGGAGAGACACGGATTTGAAGGGTGGACTATTCAGAGGATAAGGAGTTGGTTGGAAGGTCACAGCCAGAGCGTTGTGGTTAATGGCTCTATGTCCAGGTGGAAGCTGGTAATGAATGCTGTCTCCCAGGGATCCATCTTGGGCCCTATACTCTTTAACATCTTTACCAATGACATTGATGATGGCACAGAGTGCACCCTCAGCAAGTTTGAAGACAACACCAAGCTCAGTAGAGTAATTGATACAGCAGAAGGAAGGGATGCTGCCCAGAGGGACCTTGATAAATTTGAAAAGTGGGCTATGGTGAACCTAATGAGGTTCAACAAAGAAGAGTGTAAGGTTTTGCACTTGGGTTGAAGTAATCCAAGGTATGTATACAAACTGGGAGAAGATATCCTTGAGAACAGCCCTACTGAGGATGTAGAGGTCCTGGTGGATGAAAAACTTAATGTGAGCCAGCAGTGTGCACTTGCAGCACAGAAGGCCAATGGTATCCTGGGTTCCACTAGAAGAGAAGTGGCACCAGAGCAAGGGAGGTGATTGTCCCCCACTCTTCTGTCCTTGTAAGGCCCCAGCTGGAGTTCTGTGTTCAAGTCTGTGGCCTCTAACACAGGAGAGATGTGGAACTTTGGGAGAGAATCTACAGGTGGGCCACAAATATGACCCAAGAGCTAGAGCATCTCTCCTATGAAGACAGGCTAAAGGAAAGGGGCTTCTTCAGCCTGGAAAGGAGAAGGCACGGAGAGACCTCATCATGGCCTTTCAATATTTAAAGGGAGTTCATAAACACAAGGGAAATCAACTGTTTACACAGGTATACAGGCAGAAAGTGATAGGACAAAGGGAAATGGTGGTAAACTGAATGAAGAGGGACTTTGATTAGACGTCAGGGGGAAATTTTTTACTGAAACATTGATGAGGTGCTGGAATAGGTTTCCCACAGAGGTTGTAAATGTCCCATCCTTGGGGGTGTTTAAGGCCAAGTTGGATGGGGCCCTGGGCAATCTGATCTAGTACTCGATCTAGTGGCTTGCAGCCCTGCCTGTGGCAGGGGGGTTGAAACTTGGTGATCCTTAAGGTCCCTTCCAACCCAAGCCATTCTATGATTCTATCCGTATGTAACACAACTTGTCTGGTTGTCTCTGAATTACTGATTTTCGCTGTTGCATTGTATTTCACAGAAGATGAGCTTTTTTCATATAACAATATATTCAGTTACTGAGACAGAGTCTGTTTCAACTTCTAAGAAGGCACTGTAGGCTAGAATTATGATTAAAGACCCCTGAAGAACGGCAAACTTGAAAAATAAAAGAACTAACATAAATGTACTTCCATTCCACCTTCTTTTCATGCTGCTTATTGGCTTTGGAGGCAATAACATACCCAAGCACAAGTGATGAGCTCTACTCATGCTGCTCATCTGTACAGCTGTTTCACACATTTTAAAAATATGAATAAAACAAAACAAAATTAAGCTTCCTGATAATCCCACAAACACAATATATCTGCCAGGAGGCAACGATGACAGAACTACCTATTGGCAAGTGACAGTGCCACATATCCATACCACATATGGCACAGTATCATGTGACATAATAAAATATGTTTCCTGATACACAGTGCACAACATTCCCTCCCTTTACTTAATCACAGACATAAAATGTAATGGTAAATATATTTCTTTGACTACAAAGGTGTTATTGTCTGCTATGGTAAATCAAGTCAGTCTATTGGCTTCCTATTCATTCCTATGAATTAATTATTTAGCTGACTAAATTTCACAGAAAACATTGGGAAAATCATCCCATTAATACCCATTAAGACAGAATTCCACTGAAGAATACTGACCAGCCTGACACAGCCATCATCATTTCCTCGCTGCTGTTCTCACCTGCATGGCGTATTTTTCAATTTCCTGTGCTCTGCTCAAATACCAGTCAGTTACGAGCTCTACTGAAAGCTCAGTAGTCCTGTATTTCAGTAATTCAGGTTGCAATTCATACAGAAATTCGCTTTCATCTTGTAAAGTTGGTTCAACAATTGTCCTTAAAAGAAGTAAATACATGTTAAAATATATGTTTACTTGCCTTTCCTCCCACCTTCACTCCAAATTAGGTTTTCCTAAAATTTCTGGTCATTCTGAAGACAAACGCACCAATAATTTAAGAATCAAATGCCAATCACGGTGTTTATTTTTCTCACTGATGTAACTGATAAGAGATTCCAAACATGAAATGGATCATGAAAGAAAGAATCTTCTCTACTGAAGACACAGATAAGTCCAACTTCTGCTTTCTATTTTTCACACAAAAAAGCGATTACATTATCCACTAACACTGCTATAATTATTATTATCTTACAGCTTTCTGTAAGATACTCATCACAAAATCAAAGTGAACTTAATGCTTCTAAGTTAATGTGTTTGGTTTTCCAGTCTCGTTAAGAAAGCTCAAAACACAAATAACTGTGTACGAAAATGAGAAGCAAGTCTCACAGGGTATTTAACACATTTTTAGAAGTAGTAAATAAACATTATCTTAATATCACAAAACTTCTTTGTTTTATTTATTTAAACTCACCTGCAATCTGCTTTTTCACACCAGTCTTCTTCACGATGTTTCTGCTCATTCCAAGGAATAATTTTCAGTGTTCCTTGCTTGTAACTGTTAGGACAAAAAATAGAATTTTCATGTCAATATTGTTTAAAAAAATTCTGATGAATTAAACTGGCTATACAAGTGTGATTTTGCCTGAAGGATGCTATCTGTACAAAAACATATCCTATCTAAGCCGTTTACAATGCATTAAAAAAAAAAAAAAACCTCAAACATTTTCTTACTGATTATGTCTTAAAAAAGAACCAAATAAAACTACTACACACTTTTAGAATCTTTACCGCCTCACAGTAAGTATCCTGATTTCATATGCTAGCACAAAGGACTGAGATGAGCAAAACCTGTTAAAATAAAAAACCTTCGAATTCTATCATAATTCTTGTACTGAACTGAAACAAACAATGTTCTGCTGTACTGATCTTCTCAATTCAATTTAACACGATCTCTGCCTGCAAACATATACAGGGAACGTTTCCTAAATGTTGAAGGAAAAAGAATCTTTGAGATATAAATTAAGAACAACATGTGCTGTTTCTAGAATGCCTAGTTATGACCTGAGATTGTAGGTTAGTTGTTTAGGCAGCATGAAAAATCAGGAAAACCATACCAAGATATATAGAATATAAACAAGGGAGAAAAAGAAGAACCTTTTAGGCTATGCTACTTGTAGAGATAAGAAATAAACCACATAGTAAATAAAGACATTAAAGCTGCAGAGCACTGGAATAATGAGATTTAAATCTCATTCATTTTCTCCTGACCCCATAAACAGCAACAGTAATACAGCATGGACGATCACTATTCACAAGTTAACTGATGCAGTATTCTTATCCCTCAAAGTGCAGAACTGTAACAGTAGCTTAAAAATAAACACTTCTCCAATAAACAAATCAATTTCACAATGCTAGAGTCAAACAAAACTATAAATCAGTAATTTCATCTCACTTAGCAACAGTCACAAAATGCATACATACACGCATAGATACAAAACAAAGCACAGGACTGTCCTCCCCTGCATACACAAACATTTCTCTAAGGTCATCCATTCTTCCGTTTCTTACACTACACACCAACAATAATATCCTGTGTCTTATCTGTAATAATTTCAACCATCCACAAGAAATACACACGAGACACAGCAATAAATTGGTGGAAAGAGACTTGCAAGCTGCAAAAAGCAAACAGACAGGAGTTAAGAAAATGGAAAACAGCAAATTCTTATGTTTCACATACAGTAACATCCACATTCAACTCTGGTTTGGACAAAACACAGAAAAGAGACAGCACAGGACAGGGAAGTGTTGTATTTAGAAGTCGTTTCAAATATCTGCAAAATTCTGAAGTCCAATATCAGCTACTCCTATAGCCACTGACAATCTCAGAATTCAGATCCCAAATAGCACAACTACTCTTAGAAAACAAGAGTAAAAGGAGATTTTGGAACAGCACCTCTGATTTCACACTATAGACTTTTTTTTTTTCCCTACTTTGCTGTACATACTAATGCTATAATTAAGAAGATCACTAGGTAAAAAGGACAGCAGGAGTGTACATCACAAATTTAAAACCATGCACAAATACTGAATCTGAAAGACAAGGAACCAAGACTTCCCAAGACTTTCACACTTTTTTGTTTTTTGAGGGCTAGGCATGCTGCTATCCTTCAATATGAGACGTGAAGAAAGAATAAAAAAGAATATATCACTCCAAGCTTGTACTGTATCACGAGTGAGTTCTTAATTAAGCAGCTGTATTCTGCTATTTGCCATAGACATGACAAAATTACATCCTGCAATTAAAATTCCAGTCAAGACAATAATTTTTAACAGCATAATTAGTACAAGAGGTTTAGAAACAAAGTTTGCACAGCTTGCAAAGTTTCCTAACGGACCCAAATGTTAGTGTGTTTCTTTCCTCCTGTTACTCTTAACATACTTAACAACTTGTAGACTCAGCAGTTATATTTCTATATGCAGGCAATAATTATCTACCCAGCATGAAACAAGAAGTTACTGGAAAAAAAACTTCTTTTGCTGGGCTGATGCAATCACCTACTCTTCTCACCAACTCATTTCAGAAAACATGCTGTAATTGCCTCTCCCCATCTAAAACTAGAAATTTCTTCCCTATTCCTCTAACACAAAATACCTTGGGTTTACCTTTAAATTTTAACTGTTTCAAGCAGTTTTTTTTAAATACATTTTCAAATAGAATTCTTTCTGAGGAACAGTTTAAATACAGTCTTTCACCAAAATAACTTTTCCAAAGACAAACATTGGCTTATAATTTCAGCTAACTCTCATCGCTTTTGAAATTAAAAAAAATGTAGCTTGCTGAGGAATATGTCACTTGATTACTATTCTTTGTTTGACAGTTCCTCCATTTCCCTTCTCCTCACCTCCAAAATCCACCAAGTGAAGAAGTAATGAGACACTTAACACCCTTCTATCAACCTACTGAAAAGAATGTGACAAAAAAAAATTCAGTAAATTTTTTGTGAAAGTTTGAGCAGATTAACAAGTCCTGTACAAAAGATTTTTATGAAGTTGTTCACTTCTTCATGCCACTTAAATAGAAGATGACATTTCACTGTTTTTACTCCCTATACAGATACTAGATTTAATCATCTACATGTAAACTGCTAACAAACACAAAAAAGTACTTGTTTTCAAAAAGTCTCAGAAAGAAGTGTCATAAAAGTCTATTACAAGTGTAAAAATATCTAGTTCAGGAATATTTGAGCTGTACATTATAGACTCTTTATAAAATTCAGGTATACATGGCAAGGTGCTTGCCTGCACTTACTATTTTTTTTTTCTTCTCCTTTTTTCATCTGCTGTTGGTCATTTGCCTTCTACCAAGAACAATCTCATGTTTCAGCAGAAGCTTTTGCATGAATGAAACTTACAGATGCCCACATACGTCAGTTTCTGAAGTTAGATTATATAACTTCTTAACCTTTTCACAGAACTTTATTAGCAGATCTCA
Source organism: Tragopan temminckii (assembly GCA_028571105.1). Classification (NCBI taxonomy): domain Eukaryota; kingdom Metazoa; phylum Chordata; class Aves; order Galliformes; family Phasianidae; genus Tragopan; species Tragopan temminckii. Next base: position 81,211,908 of record JAOWBP010001760.1, read on the forward strand.
CCACAGAAATCTGAGAAGAATTTTTGATTCATGTGACAATGAATGCAGCGCAATCTTGACTGGAAGCCTTATTTCATCCTTCTTTCCCTTCTCACAGCAGAAGAATAGTAATCATCATTAACTTTATGTTCTAAATGCATAAGGAAACTGACATTTTAAAAGAAAACAACCATCTACATAGCTGTAAAATATTATATTCTTGTAGAATCAAGCACTTATAAAAAGTCAGTTTTAACAAGACAAATCTCGTTCCAAGTGTAGTTCACAATACACTGACCCACAAATGAACCGCTTACTTCATTCACCGCCTCAACAATGCTAAAAACTTCACAACTCCATCCTGGCCCCTAATTGTGTCCAACCGTCCTTACTTTCATCATCCTAAAAGGTTTAGAAAATCTCTTCGTATTTCAGTTTAAACACAAGGATTGGAATAAAGCAGCCTTGACACCAGTAAATGATAGGAGATCCCAGTAGTAAAGAGGCAAAAAACACTTAGAGCTATATTTATCACAACATTTATCACAAGTTTGGTTTTTTTCCCCATAACTATAGTTAAATTTTAGCACAATCAGTCCCCCCCCCCAAATTTTTGTATCAGTAACTGTAATGTCACCATCAGAAACAGCTATAAAACTCCAAAAAAACAGCTGCTATCAATTGCAAAAGAGTAAGCTGAGAAAGATTTTGGGAATTAAAACACATCCTGAAAACTCAAAAGCATTCAGTGCAAATGAAACTGAGAAGGAAGAGCTGGGGAAGTGAACAAGTGTATGCTATGAGGCAGGGTTTCCATTTTTCTACCATTACTTTGTTTGCAGCACATACGCAGCAAACTCAGCACCGGAGGGACATGTCAGAACGACTGCACAGCATACATAAATCTGACAGGTTCGGAAGCAAATTCAGCATGCACAAGTAGTTTGCTGAATGCGGAACACAGAGCCCATTTTATCGCATCCATCATCCATTCTCTCAGCTTGTGCTATGCAACCTCACACCTTTGCTCTAGAAACTGGAATTCCAGAGGTCAGAGACGGTACTTAATGTAGAGTGAATCAGCAGCGTGCACTCATCCAAAATTCCAGGTATTGGAATTGAACACTGTAGTCACTAAGGCAAGTGTCTATCTTTTCCAATTAAAAGAAACCATCACATGTTCCATAACTAACTTCATTCAAATATTATCTGGGATTTTGTTTGGTTGGTTTTGTGGATTATTGTTTTGGTTGTTTTTTTCTCTTCTGAGTCGCTGCTTCCCCTATTCTTTCCTTTTCTCTATTTCCTTTGCAACAGTAGAATAAATATAATTAGAAGTCAGTAAACTGACAGATTATGGAGGTGTTCAACTCTATTTCCTCAAAAAAGAGCTGACTTCTCCTGTACTGCTCTTTCCACTCTATTGTTTGCATTTTGCTTTGACAAAAGAGGCCCATGCTATTGCATCCAGTATCCTATCAACTGCATTTATTCAAACCTACAGATTATTTTTCTCTCCAAGGACAGGATCTCAAAAGAGGAATGTCTAATTTAGTTTTTAAGGTCAGAGTCCAGTGCTTTCTATTATCAATGGCAACTTTGAGGGTTGTTTTTTTTCAAGGATTTCAATCAGCAGGCCTGTCTCAGAGACACATCTAGTTGAAGATTAGTATTTAAAAAAAAAAAAAAACCTTGTAAAATTTGTGCAAATTAAATTCAGACTTGAAACCAAAAGGCAACTCACTCCAACAGATTTGTGAACAGTACCTTTTTACTGAAAAACATGTCCTTTTTTATTTTCCTAAAAATATATGGGGAGTAGAATCATAGAATCGCTCAGGTTGGAAAAGACCTTAAAGATCATCAAGTTCAACCACAACCTAACCATACTACCCTAACTCTAACAACCCTCTGCTAAATCATGTCCCTGAG
>JAOWBP010001760.1:81214345-81235771 GCA_028571105.1 Tragopan temminckii
TTTTTTTTAATCCACTGCTCATTATCTAGGAAAAAAAAAAAAAAAAGAAAAAAACAAGGATGCTCTCAAATAGCTTGACGCCCTTAAACTGCAGTGCCCAAACCTGTACCCAGTACTGGCAGTGAGGCCACACAGCACAGCACAGAGCACAGCGGAACACCTTCCCTCATCTGATGGCAGCGCTGGACCTGGTGCATGCCAAGGTGCAATGCAAAAATCAACTCTTGTTTCTGTTGTTCTGTGGTCTTTATGGCTCTGAAACAGTGGAGTACAGCTGGTGCCTAAAATAAACTGCCAAAAGCACCATTTTTGGAGAACTGATCCACATTAAATAGTGGAAAAGGGATCCCAGCAGCTTTTGGCTACCATAGTTGACTGTGTTTCAGAACTCCTACTGAGAGCATTTCAATGACAGGTCTTTCAAATCAACTCAGCAACCAGAGAAAAGTCTTCTTTCTGATTCTGCATAAACAAGTCATGTTTATGACTTTAATGATATAGTTATCTTCTTATGTAACCTGGGAAGAAATTTTTTACACTTAAATTACCTGGACAGAATAACCTAAACAACAGAAATGTCAATCAACACTATTCAATCACAATTTAGGAGACTGCTGTGTTTTTTTTCTTTATGTATACAATGAAATTGTAAGGCAACAGCTTTCACAAAACGTAAATGGGCTACCTTCAAGACATAGACAAGCTACCAGTCTTGCCACCACACTGTGAAAATACATTTATAAAAATGTACATTTATTAAAAAAAAGTACACTTATAAAAGTGTAATGAACGTTTGCGGAAGAAATTTTCTCCTTAATTCCATAAAAAAGCTACAAGACCAGATCAGCAAAATAACTTCAGAGAATAACACAGAAGGCAAGCCAAGGTACAATTCAGGAACACACATACAGTAGGCTGACATGGTAAACAAAGACAGGATAAGATAGGCATAAACACTGCAGAAAGAAAAATAAGTTAATATAGCAAACAGCAGAAATGCAGTTCAGCTCATGCTCTATAGAAAGATTTGAGAAAATTGCTGCTGGGTACTCCCAAAACCTTCTACTCGATGAAAACACCCAGTCCCCTCATCCTTTTAAAAGTGCTCTGATCTCTAAACATCTTGATCCTCTGCTAACCTCACTATGCTTCATCAAAATATTTCCCGGTTGCCCAGTATCCTAGATGCAGCTGAGCGAGTGCAGTAGTCTGCTCCATCTTCTGGGTATGCTCCTATTCATGCAGGCCAGATTGCCGCTGGCCTTAGCTTCCAGGACATGCTGCTGGCTCATGACTCGCTTGTGCTCACCAGGACCTCCCGGTCCTTTTCAGCAGAACTTCTCTCCTGTCAGTCTCCAGCTTTCACTGTTCCAAAAGTTTCTTCACTCACAGGAACAGAACTCTGCATTTCCTTCAGGCTGTTCAGGTCACTCTGAACGGCAGCTCTGCTCATGTATAGCAGTTCCTCATAAACTTCCCACCTTCCTTGTCAATAGTTCTTGTCAAATGTTCTCCATGACCTCTTCATAGCTTCAAATTCTCTCTTGCATCTTCAAAAACTCCTCAACAGTAATAACACAATACTTCAACCAGCTCACTTTCTGCAGCATCCCTCCGGCCAAATTCAGCTAATTCTGCAGCTGCCCAGATCCCCACAAAAGCCAGTTTTAAGAACTTATTTTCCTCCAAACTACCTTTTATCTACACCACAAGAACCTTCTCTTTTCCTATCAGAAATCAATGCAAAGAGAAGCATGAACATGTGGAGCCATGAAAATGTAATCTTCCCCTCAAAACTTGCTTTTCTAATTTTCAGTTGAAGGTTAGATTAGTGATTTTTAAACTTATACTTGAAATTAATATCAATTACACTGACTCTCTACTTCTGAACTGTTGCGTGCTTTTTTTCTTTTTCCAAGTGTAAAGGAGTGCATATATATAAGAAGTGCAGAAGTTTCCTCTGACTATACTGCTACACAAATGAATAAAAACAAAAAGACAAAACTGACTATGGGATTAATCCTCTTAACATAAACACATCTGAACTAAACTAAAAACAAAGGCAGTTCATCAGAAGAGAAGAAACAATAGCACATAACTAGGAGTACACATTCGACAGTTCCATAGGCATTCAGTTATCAAATCACAGAATCACACAAATCAATTACATACACAAGAAAAAAGATTAAGCTACTTCATTGGCACTGCAGTGCAACAAGCAGTAACTAAAAACCAGGAGAAGGTATCATAATGCAAAGGCAAAACCAATTAGAACTCTCCCAGTTTAATTATCTTTTTGTTTATAGATGAGAATCTACCAAATTGAATTTTTCTGATTTTAAAAGCTTCATCTGAAGTTTTTAAAAAATATTTCTATGCCTATCCCAGTGCAAATGGAGTTCTTTGAAAACTCTCCAGTAAAAGTTCACTATAAGTCATGACTGAAAATCAGTACTTAAAGGGTAAAAAAGCAGAACAACACGGAAGTCACCGATTTGAAGCGAAGGCTTTTCCCTACTGCTGTAGTGTACAAAGTTACGGATGTTGAGAAACCTCACATTAGAATTTCCCAAATTCTGTGAGTTTAAAGGTTGAACTACAATGCTGCAATATAAAAGTTAAATGTAAGGAAACGAAAAGAATAGGAAGAAGACTCTGGTTGTATGTTTATAATGGTCATAAAGCATTATTTTCCTCTGAGATCATCTTTAAAAACCTGAGGGAAACAATCTTAACCATAAACTAGGAATGTTAATTGTCATTTTTGAAAGAGATATCAACTCCTCTAAATACCTAAACTTCTATGATGTTCACTCTAGTTGTCTTAAAAGATATAGACCATGTACCTAATGGACCTTTGAGAAGGAGCATGAATACCAATGACCCAGCACTCAGGAATCATCACTATAAAAGAAGCTGACAAATAATTATGACAAATGGAAGGAGTAAGAATACATTATGATCACAATTCTGCAAAAATACATAAGTAAACGTTATCATTTACTACTTTTTTTCCTCTTGGATACACCAACTTTTGTGCCACAAAGTTTTTGGGACACCAGACTCCAAGTGCCATCCTAATGTAGATGACATGCCAGTAACAGGAAAAACTACTGTTTAACACTGCATATAACATGCACTAGCAAAACAGGCATCACTTTCTCTACGTTCATTGTCTGTAGCTCGAGACAAAATAAAATGACAGTAATGATGCAACCTTTACAAAAACATTTTTCCTGGGCACTGACATTCTTCAGATGTAGGACTCTATGTGCATTCATGTTGGTGGTGCTTTACAGCAAACAATTGTGTACCAGTGCTTTTTACTTAGCAATAGTTAGAGGTGTCTATTTTTCCCATTTCCCCTGTTCCACACACAAGCAGGACAGCACCTTCTATTTAATCTCAAGCTTTTCTTCATCCAAATTCCCATAGAAATGGGAATAGCTAATTAGAGAAACACGGAGCACCAAAAGGACTGAAGTCACCTCAGAGAACTCCATCCTCTTATCTATTCAAGTGCTCGAAAACCACAGAAGATATGGGCAACTCTCAGCAGAACTTCATTTTCCCTCTTCTTCCATTTCACGATGTTTTCCTTTTGTTCAGATGTTTATTACAGTCAACACTTGAAAGTTTTTAATACCAAACAGGAATGAAATAGTTCAATAAATTGCAACACAAATTAGTTCAATCAGCTCATTTAAGGCAAATTGTATCTGCATACTCTACAGAACAGTAAAGCTAAATAACACACTCTTCTTAACTGGAAATCATAACAAATACGTGTCTATAGATAAGCAGTCATTCTGTTTATACTAATTTCCCCTTTAAAAAAAAAATAAATGCAAGAAATAAAAAGACCCCATATTTCATACTAAAATGACCAAGAATTCTCTTTGATTCACATGAATTAATTCTGATTCACGTGAACTGAAAATTCTCAGAAGCTGACATTATCTGGAAGAAAAAACTGATCGCTTTTTAAAAGACACCTTCTAAAACTAATAAGAAATAAAGTAGTAGTAAATGATTTTCACTAACAGATATTTTCATTACTAGATGCTCCATTGTATTACATTAATAAAACAAAGATGTAGTTAGTAATACTGTGTTAGTAATCAGTTTTGAAACAGCGATTACAATTTTAGAAAGACGTTAGATCAGATGCTCAATACAATTTTAGGTATTTTCTATGCACATCCTATTTGCCCTTATTCACATTTCGCAGTTGTCCAAAGACAAACATTTCAAAGATACGGTATCATCTACTCAGCAACTTGCAGAAAAGCATGAACTTGCACATATCTACTGATCATAGCACAGGGAAGGTCTCTCCATTCTGCCAAAGAAATAAAGATTCAAACTATATACTTCCATTTTTCAGCAGCAGACAGAAGCAAGCTCTTAAACCATAACTTCACACTAGATTGACAGTGAAATCTTTATTTATTTTAAATCTTTAGAATTTTGCCTCCCAGCAAACAAATTGGTTTCTTAACCAAGACAACCAAACACAGCAACAAAAATAAAAAAAATTAAAACAAGTGATCCTTCAGAAATAAGGGGAAGTTGTTTATGAACACCAGCAAGAAATTATGACAATTCAGAACAGCCTTCATTCCTCCCTTCTCATATAATATATCTTATTAAAACAATAGAGAAAATTTGGAATCTTCTCTGTTTTATAAACATTGCAATAATTTCTCTTTATGATCCATTACCTTAAAGAAAAAGATAAAACAAGGGTTCTTACATACTGAACGTGTTCCTAATATTAACAAAATGATTAAAAGGATGCTAGCAAACATTAGATATCAAGAAAAAAAACACTAGCTTCCACTAAGAAAAAGTGACAAGTATTATACACTGGTAATATGTCACAAGAGTGACTACGTGAATAAAACCCCTTCTACATAGCAAATTACCCAAAAAGTACTGTTTAAACTTTCAAATGAAAGATGCAACTATAATACTGGAAGGCTTAAAAAAAAAATAAAAAATTAAAAAAAAAAATCCGTAACCTACTTAAAAGAACTATCCTTCTGAAGTAAGAGTTGAAAGTCCTATGGCAAAATCTAAAAACTGAAATCTCTCTAATTCCATGTGGGCATTGAGCAACATACTTCAAAACTAATTCTGTAATTGAAGCATTTGAAAGAAACAACCTAGAAGCAAAAAATTCTTTTAAATAAGACTGAGAACAGTAGTATGATGTTCAAGACTCTCCTGTGAAGGTTTATATTAATTGTCAACATGAAATTGACAGTAAACTACATTTCATGCTCAAAGGAAAGTCAGGATTTAAGCCTTTTCCTAATTCTTCCTTTGTGAGAGTAAGAGTCTGTGACAAGAAAATTCATTATTTTGAAGTTATTGACTGCTTAAGGATTAAACGGTATTTAAAAAATTCAGAATAATATTTACATTCCATCCAGGAAAAAAAATGCTTCTATTTTTGATTCTTAATTTTGCCTATTCTTAGAAAACACTTACCAACTTCTATTCACACCAGTGAAAATTTGGTCAAAAGTTGGAGGTCAAGAGTCCGTGCTTACGGGTAAGAGAGACAAGAACATCTAAATTCCTTACTTCCTATTAGGTTAACCCAGAAAGATAAAAAGCTCTTACAAACGGCACAAAGTAAAACAGCAAATGAAGATTTGCGCAGGAAATGAAGACAAAGTTAAATTTAAAAAAAAAAAAAAAAGTTAATATCCACTAATGCACTCTTACCAAGCCTCAGGCAACAAGAAAGCATATTCATGTGGTGAAGTAGTCTCTGGAAAATTGGAGAGAATTGCCTGTCTGTGTGGAAGTAAAGCTGATCCATGGAACGTAAACAAGATTTCCAGGGCTCTAACATTGCTCTCCTAAAGACAAAAAGCAATATACTGCGGAAGACTGATATAGACTGAAACAGAGAAAGTAATGCAAGTTTAGGTCCTATAACAAACACTTAACTTCAAAATTTTCTTCAGCAATAAAGAAAATTTGTTCAGAGTCCCTGCATTTACTTATTTACAATCGAACAAATACATCTTCCACTTAAACTTCCCTTGGGATTCAACTATGTTCAATAGAACAAATACACATCTAAGTAAAGGCAGCAATAATGAAAAAAAAAATTAACAAAATATTAATACCCGAGCGTAAGTTCTTGCTGAAAGCACAATATTTTGATTTCTGAACTTCTTGAAGAATTCACCATCATAGTGCTGTTCAGCTGAATGAGGACCACCAAGGATTTCCTACAAAAAAATTAATAATAAAAAGTTATAAAAAATTACAGACCAGATTTTATACAAGATTTACAACAGCATCCAAAACTATATGCATCATACCATGAATAAACATAAATAAATAAACCTGGAAGAAACATGGTGGAGGCTTGCTTTTTTTTTTTTGTATGTTTTTGATTACTTTTTTATTGGTTTTAATTTATCCCAGTATGGAAAAAGATACATTTTTGATTAATAAGCTAAGACAATTCTCTGCTCTATTCTAATTAAGGTTTTTACATTAGTTTTGAGGGAATGTAGTCAAAAATCAACCTGAGTACTACCAACTGCAATTGGTAAATTTAAAAAAAAAAAAAGAAAAATACAGATTCCCATTCCAAGAAGTTTCATTTCTGTAACTCAAAAAAGAGGAGATCTGATAGAGAATCTGAATTAGACTGACTTCTTATTTAGACTGACTGATGCAGTTTCAAAGCAAGTGATCCTACACCACATTCCACATTTCATGTTTTTGTATATCCCTACGCTCAAAATTGTTCTATTATTCAAGATGCATCAGATTTCCCCTGACACTTTACTTTAATGACACACTCGTGTGTAAATGCCAAGTCCTCTGAATACACTTTCAACTATACACAGCTATTCCTGAAAAAGGGGAAAATAGGCTGCACTGATGGCAAATGGCCACCGTATGTTCAAAGCAGGCTTCTGCCCAGCTATGCCTCTCAAAGTCAAAAGCTAGCCATCTGCAACCTTGAAGCAGGAAAAATACAGTAGCTGGAACAGAAAGCAGCTCACATTTCTCAAGTGAGAGACTGCTATATTTCAAGGAGACTATGAACATTAATACTACAAGATATAACAAAAAATATGATGATGTGACAAAAAAAACAAGTTATAGGACCACCTATGTAATGGGAACTCAAAAAGAGCTTAAGCCATTACCAAGCTTCTCACCTCATAAGTTTCAAGGCGATCAAGATAAGTTAACAACTTCAGTCTGCTCCTGCACAGTTCTTTTTGTTCCAGTGTTAGCCTGTTTTCAAAACAGATGCTTTCACATTTACAGCTGACATTGCATCATATGCAAATGAAGACAATAGTTACATATCTGAATAACTAAAATATATTGAGAAATTAATAATCTGAGAACTTGGACACAGTACAACACCAATTTAAAATCTCCACCACTTTTCTATTAGGAATAATGTACACGAAAGTAACTACACTCTTATAACTCTGTACTTATTATAATCTTGTAATTCTGAATAAAACATAGCTTAACGTTGCATTTACTTTGAGAAGTTTAATGATAATAGCAGTTCTTGATGCTTCCTGGCCTCTTTTTCCTTTTTAGCGTCTGTTTCTTCATCTGGTGACAAGAAGTTTTCATAGGGAATACCAATGTCTGCTTCCCCTGGTAAGATAAATCTGGAGGACAAAAACAACAACCAACTCAATGCTGATTAAAACAACAAAAAGATGTAAGAAATAACTATTGAATATGTCTATCAGCAGAGTTTTCTGTTTAAGTCTTAAATAAAAAATCTCAACTTTCATAGAAAATTATAGTAATGAATTCTGCTACAATAAGGAGCAGACATGCAGCACAAGCCAACAAAAGGCATCACCTCTTTCCTACCCTCCTTAAAAAAAAATAAACACAACAATGATGACTGTTAAACATTTCTAAATTCCACAGGTAGCAGTGGAATGGGCAACATCTCTGTAGCGTACAATTGTAATAGATGACTGGATAAAGAAAGAACATCCTACTCCACCACCACAAACTTAATGATGACCGTCTCTGCATACATTTCTGACCCCCTGTATTTTGCTTTGTCCCCCTCCTCAAAGTAGTAACGAAACATCATTACAAGTAAGATACACAATAAAACATCCTTGTAGGAGCAGCAGCAGCTACCAGGAGAGGCAGAAGAAACAGAACCTCACAGAAAAATCATGAAATTGGAAGTTCTCCATGATGCAAAATGTAACAGACATCCAGAGAAAACAGAAAGATCAGTAGAAAAGTACTTTGTAAAATGTAAATGGGCAGCCTGTGGGCATCTTTAAGTACTTTGATTCACAGCACTACAACTCTTCTCATGCTCTGCATTAGCATATCAGTATTTTCATTATTACTTCATTAGTTGATTTAAACAAAAATAAATTAAAAAAAAAAAGATAACACTCTTGTCAAACCTGCCACCATCTTCTCCTTTTCCTATGGCCACAAGAGACTCCAGATCTGTGCCCTTCAAGCCATACTGAAGCAATTTCTTAGCAGCATCCACATTCTCTGGAACTCTTTCCAAACACTCGTGAAGAACCCACGCACGCTTCTTAATTTTGCTCTGTCCAAGAACAAGAGCATAGATCCATTGTTACATGTTTCACTGAATCTTAGAATCATTAAGGTTGGAAAAGACCTCCAAGATCATCTAGTTCAACAACTACCCACAGCACCACGACCACTAAACCATGTCCCTCAGTGCCACATCTACCCTTTTCTACACTTCCAGGGATGGTAACTCCAACGCTTTCCTGGGCAGTTATCATAGTACTTGAGGTGCAGTCTCATCAGTTCCAAGTCAATAGGAATTATCACCTCCCTAGTTCTGCTGACTATGTTATTCGTTATATAAAGCCAGGATGCCATTGGCCTTCTTGGACACTTGGGCACACTGTTGGCTCATATTCAGCTGGCTGTTGACTAATAACCCCATACACATTTCCCCCACATAGCCTTCCAGCCACTCTGCCCCTATTTCAATCCAAAGCAATGAAACCAGAGTTGTTAAAGTCTCTTAATTTGTTTCTACCACTTAGAAAAGGTCAAGTTAATCTGATGACTTTCAGTGTGAACCAAAAATAGATGAGGAAAATACCCCACAAATGGTTATCTATAGTTTTGTTTATCAGTACATGAATTTTACTTAGTTCAGTTAACGTAATGAAGCTAAGACTCTTTGCAATGCTAATGTACAAATGCCAGATGACTTAGCAGCAACAAGAACAGAAATTAGTACTTCTGTTCTCTAATTAGTATCTTTGCTGATTATACTATAAGAAATATAATGTTTTAGAGCAAAAGATATAGGTATTATGGATTCAATGTATTCCACAACAGTCATTTTCAGTACTGGTCTCTTCACGTGCCTATGAGATTCTGTGACAGAAAGGAAGAAGCAAGGTCACAAAATACTATAGGATTTTTTGGTTGATTTTTGCTTGAGATTATATACCACATGGAGAAGGGTTGCTTATTTTGACCTTCCAATTAATATATGACTTAAAAAAAAAAAAAATTAAAATCAGCATATATTCTCTTGATATCTTGGAAGATATTACACCACTGCACCAGTAGGTTGTGCAGCTTTGACAATGTTTGTCTGCTGGATTATCTTCTCTCACACCAAAACAAACATAAAAACTATGTTGGATTCTACAGAAGAGCGCCAGTTACAGGCTGAATTTAATGCAATTTTCATTATTAAGCCTTTGTTATGGATACCAACTTTCAAATAACAAATAACTTTCTACAATACCTGGAAATTTCTTAAATACAATATATTTTCAGGTATGATTTATTTGCCAGGAAACAATCTAATGCTTCATGTGAAGAAGTGATTACACCAGAGAAACCACACTGATGGAAATTTCTCCTTGGAGATATTTTCTAATTTCAGATAAAAGCAAGTTCTAAGGTCTCTTTAATCAGGCCTTCAGTTAAATTAACAAGATCACTCTCTCCCACATGACAAACAACAGACATTTACAGGACAACTCTCTGAAGTGCCACCAAATTACGTTGAATAAATTAGAACACAATGGAGATTTCTGTGAAGATTACACAGCCAAAAAAAAAAAAAAAGGCTAAAGTCACAAAAACAAACCCACCAAATAGTCTTGAATTGAAGCAACATTAACAGCTGACTTCCTCCATTGCCTTTGATACACAAGATCAGAATCAAGGCCATATGCTTGAGCCAAAGACAGAGCTTCCTCATATTCTTCATTATCAATCTAAAAAGCAAACATGTGAAAATGAAAGTCAATATTAAATAATCAATAATTAATTCTCTGTGTTAAAACAGGTAAGAGGGATAACTACTCTGAGTGTGCTTATGCAGGTAGGAAATCAAACATCATGTAACATAAGAATATGTAAAACTCTTAACTCAGATCTGATAGAAACCTCTAGAAAAACACAAACTTCTCAGTAAAAAAGAAAGAAATTATTTAGGCAATCACCACAACATTAGTACCCCCTGGAAACTCTAATAGCTATAGTTTTGGCTTACCATTAGAACAACTGAAGTGTCCTAAACAAAGTACTGCCTAGAGTAGTCTTCAAAATAAAGAAGCATCTTTTCTGTAATAAGAGTCACAAGGCTACTTTGTACGTATGGCATGTCTCAAAAAACATTCACATAACAGCAATATAAATCCTGTTATTTTAAATATTATAATGCTGGTTTTACCTAACTTACACTAGGTAACACAGCACACTGCCATCTATGAGGCCCTTAGAAATATGTGCCTAATGTTAACATAGCTAGTCTCTAAAAAACCTCTGTTCAATTAAAGCTCATTACCAGAGATGGAATCTTCCCCTTTGTACTCACTTTTCTCTGGTAAAGTTCCTCTGGAGTTGTGGACCTCAAGCTCACAAGGCGGAAATTCTTTGTAATAGTACGCGGACGTTTCCGTGGAGGAGCAAATCGTTCCATTTCTGTCACAAAGTATAGGCCTTGCTTCAGGTAGCTGAAGTATCTATCCTTAGCAGAATTTTCATCATCTGAGTCAGAGTCATCTTCCCCCTCATCTTCCTCACCAGGTCTGCTCTCCAAGCGTAATCTTTTTGGAACTAGCTTTATTTCACACTGCACAGAAGACAATTCTTAAGGGTAAAATAGAAAGTTTCTACCTAGTATATCTTTGTGATAAAGAAGTACATGTCCACTTCTAGTACTTCAAATTTCAAAATCAACATTTTCTCTCTTTTAAACCCTTTATTTCTCAGCTTGATTAATACCCTCCACAAGCCCTGGCTGAGTCGGTCTTCCAGATTTTAGGTTTCATCACTTTCTTAATAAAGCAAGGGCAAAGGCTTCTTAACAGTAGTCCGCAGTTATACTAGATACACTCAGTCCTATAACATCTACAGACAGTACAGATCTACAGCGATATATTTAATCTCAGTATTATTATACAGCTTACTTCAGAGTGCAACAATGTTTTCAACTATTAGCTAAGCAAATTACGTATTTCTGTTCAGTGCAGATGTAATTTCAAACAATTCTTCCTTAGGCTGTAATATGCCAGTCACTGGCTCTATTTCATTTCTTAAATAACAAAACTTTCCAGAAATAAGTACAAAAAGCTTTGGTATGTACTCATCTATTTTGATATAGTTTGATAAATATTTAACTTTTAAGTTGTTTAAGATCTATTCCAGTGTAAGCCTTCTTATTTTCAAAGAAAATTCCTGGTCTACTTCATTACCGAAGTTATATTCTACTCCTGTCTAGAACCCTATTAAAGGTGAATAAAAATAGATCCCTTTCCAAGGCTTGGCCTTTAATTTGCTCCTTGCTTCTCTTAAACATACTCTCTCTGCAAGAAGCATCTGCTTCAAAATGAGAGGGATGCTTGCAGTATTCTTCGAATGCACTAACACAGCAGTTAAAAAAAAAAAAAGAAAAAAAAAAGTGAGCTGACAAACTGTTTCCTGCAGCAAGATTCTTTAATTCAGATTCAGGCATCCAGAAGTTTTGCATCTACACCTGGCAATTACTTGGTAAGTGTAATAGCCAAGTTACTTGGCAATTAAGTTTTTTTATAAAGACATCTGAATTGCAGGAGGTTCAGAACTGCCTGCCTAGAGATAAGGAAGAATCACTTTTCCTATTAATAAACTTATATATGCGTGCAACATATAGAACAGAAAACTTTACTGCATTTCTTATATTTGCTTATGTGCATTCCTCACCTCCAGACTTAGAAATCCTCCATCATGAGCTGAAGTGACCTGAGGAGAACTCTCAAACCACTCACATGACCTCCCCAGCAAGTTTCTTAATGTCTTGACTGATGACACAGTCAATGCACCAGAGCAACGAGCCAGGATCACAGAATTATCTGCCCACCAATTTACATCTATCAATGGGTAATAGGATTCTTTATCTGAAATAAAGAAATAAGAAAGCACCATATAAGGAAAGGCAATTTTAAACACCAGATAAGAACTGAAGTGGCTTCAACTATTAAGAGTTATCATCTCATGGTCTAATTTAACAAACATTTATTATTTTATACATATCCTTGGTTCACTGAATTTGTATTTTACATCTGCTAGTTTAGTGAAACAATTCCTGTATTAACTAAAGCTGTTGCGGGGCTGGGAGGGGGAGGAGGTGGAAGCAACTCAATTTTTTATTTAATCTGATTACTTTTTAAAATAATTTGGAAGAAGAATTCACAATAAACTGATTTACTTGCATAAAACGTGACGAATTTTAGATATCTGATAAATACCTCCTTCATATTTCCCAGGACATCCTTCATCAAGTCTCTCTAACCAAGAACATTATATTGGTGAAACAAAAAAGGCTTCACTGCGTTTGAGAAAAACTGACAACTGTGAACAAGACTCCTGAGACAGTCTACAAGATGAAGTTATTAAGAATATTAAAGTGCCAATAAGAAAAAAAAAAAGCATAACGGAGGAGGGAAACTGTGTCACCTGTATGGTAACTGGACGTTGGGACAGAATATTCACCACAAAGAGTTAGCTCAGTTTGTTTAATATATTATCATTTCCCATCTCTCTGAAAAAAAGGCACTTTCCCCAAACAGCACTTAGAAACAGATCAGCTTAACACCCTTCTGCTACTTCAGTGCTTAGTCAGCTGATAGCCATGAAGATCTTAACCCAAAAACTGAATCACCAAGAAAACAGCACAAAGAAACGGGTAGCTTTTAACAACAAAGACATATTCAAGCATCAGTAAATGGATCTTGAACAGGTAACAGTCTGGGCTCTTGGAAAAGCCATGCAGTACCCAGGAGATAAACGGTTGCATGTGATGGATTGAATTTTGGGAAAAAAAGGCTGACATAAGGCAAAACCAGACAAAGGACATAAAAATCAAAATTTTGAAAGAAAAGGAAGTAAGCTCTTCAAATTACATTAGCATTTGAGATGTACTAGATAAACATAGACAGAAAAGGTAAAGGTTAGCTTCTGTTTTAGACTGTGGTCTCTAAAAATATGTTATCTATTGTACTACAGAGTAGTGGCTTCTGACACAAGCTGAGACTTCTGCTGAGCATTCAGTATTCCACAGAAGTAACAATTAGTAATAAATGAAGTCCTACACTAGCTGAAATATCCTTTCATTTATGACTATGTCTGAGCATATTCCTAGGAGAGGATTTTTAAAAACCGCATTGTGACACTCATTCAGCTATACCATGCTACAAATTCAAATCATACACACCATCGTGAATTTACTCTAAGAGTGGTTAAATTAAGCTATTTCAAGTATTTCTATATTACTATAAATGCTTTTAAAAACACAGTGATTTAAAATAATAATTCAACTCTATCACGTACCTTTTATTTTCTTTCTTTTTTCACTAGACAGTTTCCAGTCTGGGTTGACTTCATCATAACCCGGCTAAAGAAATAAACATGAGAGAAAACAGAGGGTTAATGTACAAGCAAATCTTTGTATCGCACACAATCTGCATATCTGCTCCATCACTGACCCACTCATCTTTCAGCGAAAATGCTCCCACAAAAATTTAAACCTTTTCTAATAATAAAGCATATGCTTACTTTAATGAAATCGTACTTATCTCCAAAGCTACAGAGGAAAAAAAAAAAAAGAAAATGGACCGCTAGTTTCCTCAATCAGTCAGTATTGCCTAACCAAACTCAACTACATAACGACAGTAGCCAAAATTCAGAATCTCAGAATCATTAGCATTAGAAAAGACCTCTAAGATCACCTAGTCTAACTGATCACCTACCACCAATATTACCCACTAACACACAACCCTAAGAATTATATCTACCCCTTCTTGAAACACCTTCAGGGTAGTGACATCACCACTTCCCCGAGCACGAGTTCTAACATCTAACCACTCTTTCTGACAATAAATTCTTCCTAATATCAAATCTGGGCCTCCCCTGGCACAGTTTGAGGCCATTCCCGCTAGTCCTATCACCGGTTACCTGGGAGAAGAGGCCAACTCCCACCCTTGCCTCCTTTCAGGTAGTTGTAGAGAGCTGTAAGGCCCCCCTGAGCCTCCTCAAGACGGAACAATTCCACTTCCAGACTGGTGGTCCAGACCCTATGCCAGCTTTATTGACCTTCTTAAACTATACAATACTGCCAAGTGTCCAAGCCAACAGTTTCCCTGCTTGCTGGCAGAACAAAAAGCAGCACCAATCAACCATTATCACTCAGCTATTTAATTGGCTTAAACCTTTCATACATTCAAAAGTTCCTGGTCTTTTGTTTTTGTAATTTTTCTTGAAACCATCCAATTAACCTCATTGCCATAATAATACCCAAAGGAAAAAGTCTGCCTTCATTTCATAGAAGCATATGAGTTGGAACGGACCTTTAAAGGTCATCTATTCCAAGATTCATCACACTCCCCTGCAATGAACAGGGACAACTACAGCGAGCCCAGGCTGATCAGTGCTCCATACAGCCTGACCTAAAATGTCTGCAGGGACTGAGCATCCACCATCACTCTGGTCAGCCTGAAAACATTTTTCCATGCTGCCCCCTTCCTTATTATAGAAACCTGTGCCTATATGTATCATCGAGAAGTGTTCTGCTTTGGAGCTTACAGAACTTACTGCACAATGAAACTGAAGAATTTAAAATATTCTATAACAAGTGAAGAAAATATATTTACAAGGGATGTTCCGAAAGTAACGCCTCCTATTTTGTTATGTTGGTCCACAATGTCAGAAATGGATGCTGGTGATGTGGCAATAGAGTTTGAACCTTCCTGACAATATTCCACACAAATATTGTTGTCGCCTAACAGATGGCAACAGAGGGACAATCGGACTAAATGGCATTTGACGTGAAAGCATACATAAAGCAAAGGTGTGCCACTGAATTCCTCCATGTGGAAACAAGTACATCTGTTGACATTCATCAATGCATGCTGATGTTTACGGAGATCAAATAATGGATGTGAGCATGGTGAGGTGGTGGGTGGTGCATTTCAGCAGTGGCAACAGAGTCAGTGGGTCACCTTTACTGGTGCAGATTATTATGAGGACAGCATGCAGCTCTTTTTCATCACTGACAAAAATGCAGAGCCAATGGCAGAGACTATGTTGAAAATCAGTGTTTTGTTGCTGAGAACCTGCTCTATCAAGAAGTTTTTCTGTGCTCTTTGTAGCTTATGTAGTTTTCACGGAAATAAGTACGAGGTATTGCTGTAGGAGTGACCTACATTTATTTGAATTTTGAATGGAATCAATACTTTATGCATACGTTTACCATGCAGAAATCAGAAACTGCAAATATTTCATGGTGACGTGAATTTATTATATCAACAGATGCACTAAAACACAATTGTTTAGTGTTAAGGAGAAAATATTCAATTTTATAACTATTTTCGAATAAGAAACACACTTACATGCACTAAAATAACCTGAGATAAACCCTGCATAGGAGACACTGGATGTAATTGATTATATCTAAACCTAGTGACAAAAGATCCCATTTGACTGGTTACATAACATCAGTTCACATCTTGTAAGTTATAATATAACACACCTTCAGATGAAAAGCCTTTCACGTTAATTCTTGATTCCTAAGAGATATGGACTAAAACCAGAATATTTCAGATACTAGCGTGCATCATTTCAGGTCTGTCTCTTTTCAAAACTACAAGTAGATATATTTTTCTTGAAAGAAAGTGTTGCCTTTACTCAAAGAACATAGTTATTAGGGATCTTCTTTGAAAATGATTTCATTTCTAATTCTCCATGCTTAAATTCGTACCAGTAACGTACAAGTTTTCAATGTACAAGTCTGGCACTTCCTAACGTAAGGTCCCAAACTTAGTTTTGCAAACAATTTCTCTAACATGTGACTTACTAACACCATTCTGACGGTCAAATTATTCTAAAGTGTTATCTTGTAGATGAAAGGGAAAAAATGAACACAGCAAAGTTTGGTTTCAACCATTTCAAGTTCCCCATCTTGGCCTCCATTCATATTTTAAAACAGCAGTTCAGTCCACCTGCACCAGTTACCCACCTGGTAACAATATATCTCATTAAACTTTAAGAACCAGCTATAATGTAATGAATTCAAGTTTAAGCTATCAAGTTTCAATAGAAAAATAATTGCTAATCAATAGTTAAAGCATAGCTCAATGAAATTCTCTTTATCTCCTCAGCAAACAAATCTATAGAGGATTAAAGTATAGCCTGTTAGCTTCTAAACGCTCATACCTGGTCAGTTTGGTCCCATTCTCCTTGTTGTCTGAGAGATGGAATAGACCAGATTGTTAGTTTCCCTGAGAAATGAATAGCTGCCAGAAGAGCTCCATCAGGGGAAAGATTCATCTTGAAAACTCCATCCTGCAAAATAATGTCAGGAAAAAGAAAGGGGGGGTCAGAATAAAGGTAAAAAGACAACTGACATCTGTGGCATGGAAGAGTGAAAAACAACCTCTATAAAGGAAGAACACTACAGTACAGCTAACAAAACTCCAGGTATTTGAATTTATTTATAAATGAATACTTATTTATAAATGAAACCTGAAAGGCTGTTCTTAAATGATCTGTTTAGAGAAGGCATTTAGCAACCTCAGTTCTCTACTGTCTCTAATGTCTAACAAATTAGTAATATGTATTTTTGAGATTTTTTTTGTGTGTGTGCTTTTGACAATGGTTTTGGCTTTTTAATATTATTTTTATTTCTGTATCTGCTTTATTTTCTAGCTATGCCATAGAAATAACAATATCAAGTAATCCACTCACTGCTCTCACGCTGTACAGTGGTTTGCAACTATAGTGAACTCTGCTTAAAACCAAGCATAAAGTATGTTGTTACTCAAAAAGGAAGGCATAATTAAGATTTTGTTAAGCAAATCATTATTATTTTCCTAACAGAAATAATTCTTAAGCATTCTCCAATTATGTTCTTAAGTACCTAGAGTGCTATAATCTGTGCTCTAGTTTCTCAAGGAATAGTGCATCCTTACTGAAGGCAATTCTCTCTTCACAAATCCAGTTGCATGCAAAGAGTGCTAAGAAATAGGAACTGATGAAGAACATGCCTAAAATATATAATCCATTCAGATAAGCAATCAGTGCTACAGATCACAGACTTTTACAAGGGTTAAACATCTACTTAGTCATCAGTAACAATGCTATTGCTGTTTGAATTTAGATGTTGGGTGGCTGCTAAAACTTTCATTTTTAAAACCCAGGCATTGATATCTACAGAGATTAATCTATCCTTTGACAAAGCAGGCAATGCCAGCTCAGTAAACAGCTTGTCAGCTTGATGGAACTGCAGAACGAGATACTGAGAGGCTCAGTAGATTGTCACTTCACATTTTAAAACTGTCATTTAAGTTACCAACACTAAGAATCAAATCTCAAATACAGGTAGTCCTCTAGATGCTGTGCCTGTCACATCTTAATACTGTTGCCAATTCCCTACTAAGAATATAAAATGCATCTTCCCCATTTAAACTATAATTTCAGAAATTTGGCTAAAACGTTCAGTAATAACTATCTCTACTTTTGTTTGTAAATTCAGTATTAGCAAACGCAGTGAAGATGAAGTTTAGCACAGCACTAGCCTTGCCTTTTTTGTTTTCAGTGAGATTCAGAAATACCTGTTTTCACCATCCAACCAAGCACCCAGGTTTTTCTTTAAACCATTCACCTAAAAACCTCAAAAATCTACAAAGGTTATTTCTAAAGTCCATATGACACTATACAAGCCATTTTTCTCTCCAGAGAACACAGAGCAGAGCAGGAGATAGATTCTTCTTTGCAAATAAATCACAGGGGGAAAGCTTATTTCTGATTGGAAACGGGAGTGAATCAAACAAAAGCTACAAATAAACCATAAACAAGGGGCAGGAGAAGGTGAGGCAGATACTGAGTAGATAGCCCTGAAGGTATGCAGAAGAAAGCCAAAACTACTGTGCACAAAGCTTTAGAAGCATAGAAAGCACACACCAGCCCTACAGTGTGATGAGACTTTAACACTCTCTCCCTCGAGGGAAGGGGGAGTCCTAGACACATCTGCAGGGTTTGTTTGTTAAGTTTGTTCAAACTGTTCAAAACCAGTTGTAGGGAGCCTGTAAACACGAGGGGAATCAACTCTTTGAAAGGGTTGATAACTGCAGGACAAGGGGAAATGGTTTCAAGTTGAGGGAGGGAAGATTTAGGTTGGATGTCAGGGGGAAATTCTTCACTATGAGAGAGGTGAGGTGCTGGAACAGGCTGCCCCATCCCTGGAGGTGTTCAAGGCCAGATTGGATGGGGCCCTGGGCAGCCTGGTCTAGTATTAAATGGGGAAGTTGGTGGCCCTGCCTGTGGCAGGGGGTTTGGAGATTCATGATCCTCAAGGTCCCTTCCAACTCTGACCATTCTGTGATTCTGTGATTGAGTTTTGCTATTTTCACATGTACCCTCATAGTATAAGTTTGACTCATCTTAAACACTTGGAGCTGTTTAGGAAACGTTTCCATAGTATCTCTTAGCATAGAGTAAAAAAAAAAATCTGTTTTTCCTATCTAAATTTAAATTAATTATTCATGGTTTGCTGTACAAAAATCGTAAATTAAGTGGATTTCTGTTAATATTCTTATAGGAGTGAAATAGTGCAGAAGGTTCGTTTTTGATTTTTTTTTTCCTCCCCTCAAGCTATGTCATTGGAAAAAAAAAATGACACAACCAAATCTCTTCTTTTGGAGCACCTACCTAACATGCTATGCTTATTATAGTCATTAATAAGCACTTGGGTGGCTCTTTGCACCTTCTCTCTGAAGGAAAGCTTGTATTTAAAACTGAGCTCTACATCACTGACTTCGTTCCTGCTAGTATGCTGGAAATCCCAAAATTCAAGCTTCAGCAGATGAACTAATAGGATTTTCAAGAAATCCAGAGAAGCTACTCCATTTAAAATTAAAAGCTTATTATTTTTATAAGCTTCATAGAAACATTAATTCTTTCGTTGTATAAATTAAAAACTCCTTTCAGATCCATCTCTCAGGCAGTCATTAGCAGGCAACTATGTTAGCAGAATACATTTCTGGGGTAGACCTAGACCTTAATACCTGTTCTGTTCCCCGTCTGCTGTAAAATCTTAAATTCATAATCCTTAATAATCCTCTTCTCTGCGCCTGTAAGAACAGAAACATAGCAAGAAATGAATCTCATACATTGTTTTATGCACCAAAAAATAAGTCAAATCTAAAGTATTAAAACACCTTTACAGAATCCTTTAAACTTTCTTAGGCTGTCTATTTTAAAATAAAGCAAGGATAACTTTGTTTCACTGTGTATGTATCATACCACAGAGAAGCGCTACCCATTCACAATGAATTTCATTAATTAATTCCATACTAATATTTATACGAGAATAAATATTGGAATTTGTCCTAATATAATGTAAATTCATTTCACTATATCTTTATTTATTTATAGAATAGTTCAGCCAGAAGGGACCTAGAAAGACCATCAAGACCAAATGGCTGACCACTTCAGGGCTAACGAAATGTTAGAGCACGCCATAGAGGGCATTATCCAAATGCCTCCTGAACAATGACAGAGATGGGGCATCAAACACCTCCCTAGGAAACCTATTCTAGTCTTCAGCCGATCTCACAGTAAAGAAATTTTTCCTAATATTCAGTCTGAACTTACTCTAATATAGCTTTGTGCCACTGCCTCACAAACTTGCAAATGATAGCTGTTACCAAATCAAACATTTATTTCTACTAGAAATAAATGAAGTCAGGAGTCAGATAAACTGAAACATTTATCTCAGATGTACTGCCTTTTGTTATGAAGTAATAAAAAAAGATAAAAATAAATTTACTTTTTCAATTTTTTTTTTTAAATTGACAGTGAACATTTGTTGCATTTTGTGTTTTTGTTGTTTTGTTGTTGGCTTTTGGAGTTTTTTGAAAACCACAGAAAAGAGATCATCAAAAACTTGAAGTTCAAAGCATACCACAGGAAAAAAAAAGTTATACGTACTAGAGAGAAAGAGATAAATCATTAGAAATTCACCCCATAACTTTAAAATAGCAGAAAGATGCATACTGAACATTAGATAACTCTGTTAATTACAATAATCATTCCTCCAAAAAATTAATAAGAGGAAATATACTTACTGTTTTAATATCATCTTCATAACTAGTAACCTGTTTATAATGGGGAGATCCTGATAGAATTCTCCAAGCAGATATCCCACAAGCAGTTGCTTTAGATACTCCATCTTCATCTGTTTCACAGCCTCCTACAAGCAAAAGTCTGCAAAATACACAAAAGCATATTATTGGTTTCATATACTGCCACATAAATGTTGTGTCATGGTTTTCATTTGTTTGTTTTTTAAGTCAGAACTATAGCACTTTGCCTGTGGTAATAAGAAACTTTCAGTATATTATAGCAGTCCCGGAAAGATTTAAACATCAGGATGTTCATTCACAGACAAGTTTTTGAGTTTTTTTTTTGTTTTTTTTTTTTAATTAATTCCTGTTATTTGTATTATTTATCTCCATCCATTACCAGTCTTATTTTTCCCAAATGAGGCACAACTCCCACCATTTAAAATAAAATATATGGTTAAAAATTGCAGTTCCCTGCTACGCTGAAAGAACATCAATAACAACTTAAGCTTAGAAAATATTCCAGTCATTCAGTTTAAGTATGAACAATTGGAAACACAGTAAGTGGTACAAAAGCTATTTCTCCTTTAATTAAAAAATGATCAGGAAGAGGTATTTCAACCTCGTTTTCTAAAGTCATGCTATCAGTTACATAAGTCACTCTGAAAGTAATGCCTCTTACTTATTTCCACAAAAACCACAACAAAGAGCACAATAATACTATCTGATAGAGGAAATTCTCAGCTACAGAACACTGTTTTTCAACAGTCAC
>JAOWBP010001760.1:81235871-81247380 GCA_028571105.1 Tragopan temminckii
ACTGTTTTTCAACAGTCACCACTACATTTGTCAGTGATGAGCAAGGGCTTGCATGCCACGCTCATAAGAATCTGAACCAGTGAAGGTGACCCGCTGTCATCGCTCCTGAAATGCACCACCCATCACCTCACTGTGCAATCTCCATAAACATTCAGCAAGAGTAGATGAATGTCCATAGGCACAAAATTTTCCACATTTTGTTTCCAATGAATTCTACATGGAGGAATTCAGTGACACATCTTTGGTTCATATTCACTTCCATGTCAAATGCCATTTTGTTAGCCTGCCCCTCTGTTGCCATCTCTCACACAGCAACAAAACATTAATGGAATAGTGGTGGGAAGATTCAACCCCTACTGCCATACCAACAACATCTGCCTCTGATGTCACGGGCTAACACAATAAAAAAAGAGGTATTACTTTTGGAGCATCCCATGTGAATGTATTTCCTCCAGTTAATGTAGAATATTTAAAATTCTTCAACTTCAGTGCACAGAAGGTGCTATAAAGGTCCGTTGAAAACATTTCCAGATGTTAGATCTAAAGCACATCAAAGTATTTTCCCCTTAAGCCCTTTGACTTTATTAACAAGCAGTTTTAGATTTAACTGATGGTTACTTTGACAAAGAAATTAAGAACAGAGGTTTACGTCTGTTTGGAAGCATCAATTTATTGAAAAAGCTGTCAGAAAGCAAAGCATCTGCAAAAAAAGGCACAGATTGAAAAAGCCAGAAGTTGAGGCTGGAGAATGCTTCTCTATCAAAGTGTGAGTTACTCTTGAAATATTCTACCACCTAGTGGCTAAAGCTCAAATAGCAATCATCCACCGTTTCAATCAATTTCAAAATAAATTAAGAAATAAAAAGTGATGCTGCATCTCACTAACAAAAAACTCTGCTATAGGCCTGCTAAATAACAAACAGTAATTTGATATTGTTGTACAAAAACCATCTAATTTTAGCTGCCCAGATAACTGAATAGTATCTGGCACAAAAGTGAAAAAGCTCTCTGTGTATTTCACGACAAGACACCCAATTTAAATAAATCTCTTTATAACTTACTCTTCAGGGCACTAGAATAAGTATTGATTTAATGGACATGTACAATATGAGACGAGTATTTCTGGTAGACTAAAACTGATTACTGAAGAAAAGTGGCCTTTGAAAAGAGAACAATTCACAGACTAAATGTCATTCACTTAATCCGTTCGTTTCTCTCCTGCAAGTCTTCGTTTCCCCTCTTCCCTGCATTTCCCTTCTGTGACTTTCCCACGTTTCTCACACTTTTACCACTGCAGGCTGACATGCTGCCTCTCATCAAGGAGGGTAAGGACTGCCCTCAACTCGTACAAAAACAACATGGCCTAGACATGATAGAGTTTTTCTGAAGAACTTCAGTTAAAAACAAGGAAGAAAAAAAAATAATAAAAAAAAAAAACTCAGGAAAAAAACCCTTCAACTGAAACATGGTACCACTCGAAATTCCTAAATTCCTCCTAACAGCTCTAGTAAGTTTTAGGACAAAATATTCCATCTACCCTGCTGTGCATGATACAGGTCATGTCCATTTCATCTGGCCAACAATAAACACACTGGCACACATCTGAGCACACAGCCTAGTATCAGTGAACACAAAGTTGTATTTTACAACTCTGAAAGATGTTGGCAAAAATCAATATTACATAGATCATTACATATAAAATGATTCCTTAAGAGTTTCCTACTCTCCTCACCCCCCTTCTTTCTTATTAAATCATGGAAGAAAGTTTCACATGCATCTGCATCTCTTTCATGAGATCACCACAGCTGAGCTGTCAGTTCTTAATAACCAAAAGATAGCAGGCATAATTCTCTGGAAAATTAATTCACCTGTAGTCTTGTCCATCCACAGGCATCTGCATTCTTCCATAAGAACCAGCTTCCACTGCAACACGCCACTCAGTTAAAAACTTCAGTAAAAGCAGTAACTAAAACTCAATTACAATTGACTGCACAGTGCCAGAGGTGACTCAGAAACAAACAGTAGCAGAAAGACCAAGAGAAGAATTGTCAATAATAGTGACAGCACTGGCTCCAAAACTGCCTGAACTAGCTCTCAAAAACTCCATCAAGATAAATCTTTTCAAAAAAATTTTGGAAAAACTGTCACATACAGTGCAACATATTTATAATTCAAAAGTATCTTTTAGGATAAACGCAACTCAATGACAGCTGAAATTAAGATGTCATATCAGTTTAGACACACACAAAACACACAACCTCGAGACAAAACGCCTTCTCCCAGGACTGCAGAGAAATTCATCATCACAGCAGGTACTTAAAATTTTAAAAAGCTTTTCAGAGAGCAAAATGCAGCAGCGGGGGCAGAAACTATTAAGATGAATAACACAACTGGCATCTAAAGAAAATGAAAAGTACTCCTGAGAGGCTCAAAGATCTGGCCTTGTTTACCAATTACTTTTTCAAGACTAGACAGGAGATGACTCCAGAATAACAAGACTTGACAGGTAGGCTGGAAATCGCAACAGGAAAGGGGGTGGTATTTCTGGGTTGTTGGTTTTTGGTTTTTGTTGTTTTTGGGTGGGAGGGGGTGTTTTTTAAGTTAGTCCCAATCTGAAGAAAATACTATGCCAACAATTCCCTTACCCCCAAAAATATGAAGCACTACTTTTTCACATCAAATACTAGGTTTCCTATACAAGCTAGAGGCTGAAGCCACTCTTGATGGGCCACAAAGCAATGTTAATTCAACAACTGACATTTACGTGGTAAGGCCCTCAAAGGGAATATATTATGACAGAACTGGGTAAGGGGTGGATACACCAGATGACTGTGCTATGATCAGAGTGAACTCATTAGGTTGGAGAGACAGGCCAGTAGAAATCTCAGGAAATTCAAAAAAGGGAAGCACAAAGACTGCACCATGGGAGGAATAGCCACATATGTCTATGTTAACTGGACAGAACAGAACAGACGGAAGATGGCTTTCCAAAAGAGTATCTGGGGAGTCCTGATGAACAACAAGATGACCACAAACCATCAACGTGCCCTCGCAGCAAAGGAGGCCTAATCCATCTTAGACTGCATGAGGAAAATCACTGACAGTATGCTGGGAGAAATGATCCTACCCATCTGGCTAGCACATGTTAGATACAATCTGGATTGCTGGATCCAACTCTTAACATCTCCCATATAGCAGACATGGACGTGATACTGGAGCAAGTCCAGCAAAGGGCCCTTCAGTCTCAAAAAGCCATCTGCCCTTACATATCTCAACTGTACTCTGTTTTCAAGGGTTTTATAAAGTTAGGCTAAAGATAACTAGCAT
The DNA here is from genome assembly GCA_028571105.1 of Tragopan temminckii. NCBI lineage: Eukaryota > Metazoa > Chordata > Aves > Galliformes > Phasianidae > Tragopan > Tragopan temminckii. Next base: position 81,239,199 of record JAOWBP010001760.1, read on the forward strand.
ACTATTGGTCTCAAGGACAGCAAGTTCGATTAAGGCATTGAAGAAAAACTTGAGACTCCTCCACAACTCTTCACTCATCAATTTTGGTACAAAAAAAAGCAAAAGTTTCAACTAAATCTAAAACTTTAATCTTCCATAGCTATCACACACTTTAGGCGCTAACGTTAGAAATCTTCTGTAGAAATTGCAGATAACCCTGTAGTAGGTATTCAACTCAAAATTAAGATACACAAAATAAGCAAGGTGATGGAACTCCCATTAGAACCTACAGAGAGCTCACACTGAAGCAGACACATACATTTTACCAACTGAAAAGCACTGTAAGTTCCATCATAGATGAAGTCTAGCAAACATTCAAGTATCTAAAAAGCACCCAACATTTTTCAACAGCAGTGAAACTCAAGACACTTCTTCTCAAGAGCTACTGTTTCAAGTTTTCCTACAGAATCCAATATAATTCCTACTGAAACATTCTCTGTATGTTAGGAGCCATTAAGCTTGGAAAAGAATTAATTGGTTCTGTTGTCTGGTCAGAGTGCTAAGAAAACTCCATAACCTATACATCAAACTCTTGATTTAGTATACTGAGTATCAACTATGTGGGATTACTAGATAACAGGTGGAAGGAGGTAACTACATTCAAAATTAATCTTTTAAAGTAATAAGCTGGAAGAACATTAGTTCTTGTCAATAACCAGTTTTTCCTAAAGGTAGGTTAGACAGCTCATTTAACACAAAATAATGAATTTCTAAATCAGCGAGATTTCTCCTAGTATTCTATAGCCAAGACCAATTTCAGTTTAAAACAATGCGGAGATGTAGCCCTGTGCCGGTCAATTCAATCCTAATAGTTGTAGATATTTTTCTTGTACTACAGAAGTTCTTATAATTGAAAAGATAAATTGCTGAATTTATCTTGAGACATAACAAGGAGATATAAAAATGGTAAATATATTTTTAACCAAAATAATTGCCTAACCAGGCTCTATTCCAACTACTTCTGGTCCAAACGCAGAGGTAGACTAAATGGCAGCCTAAGATGTGATATCTGTGCCGAATATGCTACTAACAAAGAAAAAGCATCACAGAACAACTCCAAATACCAAAGTCAGAAAGGGAAAAAAGGCTGTCCAAGTGCAAAATCAAATTCTGAGAGAAAAACTCATACTCCAGGTCTTAAGCACATGAAATTCAGAAACATCTTTTGAAGCTATTTCTGACACTCTAAAAATGCTGCTAGCACAAGGGAGACAAACAGTAAAGGACACAGTTTGATTTTTCTCTCCTTAAATCCAAGTGCTATATTTGATAAATGAAATCAATTGTTCTTGAAGAATGAAAATACACAGATGAACAGACTCAGGTTACCAAGGAAAATACCTCAATCATGTTCCCCCTGCTGTTTTCTCTACACCTAAACTGCAGTTTCACTAAAAAAGCCATACTGCAAGACTTTCAGAGAGAGTCCTCTAGGACATGTGTTAAGAACGTATCTGCCAAAAACTGAAAATAATTGAAGGGCTAAACAGCTCATGACTTCATAGTTTCACACTCTCCTACTGGTATTATAATTAACTGCAAATTAACAGAAAAAGTTCGCTTGAAAGAAACTGATTCTGAGGTCAAGCCTTTTTTTTTTGGGTGTTGGTTTTCTTTTTGGTTTTTTTTGGTTGGCTGAGGAAGGAAAAAAAAAAAAACAATCCTCACTGGTTAAGAAAAAAATGCTTTGAAAAAGCATACAAAAAGAAAACATCTCTTTAAATTACATTCCTAGAAACAATAAAATCTATTTAGACCTTAATCCTAGTGAATATTCTTTAATACTAAAGACATGATAACCTAAACATTTCTATAAAGGATTCTTCTGGAGTTCCCAAGCATGCTAGACGCCACTTGTTCTAATGTCTCAGTGCCACTATCAATCAAGAAAGTGCATTTCCCTTAGTATTTGTACACCACACAATTACTTTAGTAAAGTATAAACACCTACTAGGGCTTCTTTCACAGATACAGCAATCCACAACGAACAACTTGTTACTGCCAATTCATTAAACACCAATATTAAAATAGACACCCCTTCTCTCCTTTTTAAATACATGCAGCACACTTCATTCTTTCTTTTGCCACTTTTGTTCATCGTTTTTCTGTTATTGGAAGGTAACAAACAGAACACTTACCTGTGACCAGGATGGTAAATGACAGTATTTATTCCATGGGTATAATGGCTACTAAAGCTGAAACTATGACTTTCTTGGAAGCTCTGATTTGTTCCAACACTGAATATAGAGAAGAAAAAAAATATATAAATAAATGTAGATTTACGTTCTTTACAGAGTGAAAGAATTGTTTTAAAGTCATCAAAGTAAGACAAAACTTATGCTTACCTTACAAGGTAACTTCTCAATTCTCCACGATAATTAATGACAAGTAGTTCAGCTGACCATTGAGCACTTGCTTTGTATTCTAGAAAGATCAGTCCAGCAATAGCATAACTCAGATCTCCTGGAAAACTTGCTGTCTTTACCCAAAAACGTAGATAGATGCAGAGTAAGAAAGGTAGAGAGAGGGAGGGGAAAAAAAAAAAAAAACAACACACACCATGGTTATTTTGTGGGAATAAAATTTACCAGTTCTATGAAAATGTATCCACAAAGCTAAAGTTTCATAATTTGTATTAGCAATGAACTACACTTTCTTTAATCTTGATTTCAAAATATGTTATGAATAATGTCCAGAAAGATAATATGCTAAGGAAACATACTTGAAATACTCTCCTCGTATACGTAAAACACAAAATATATTCTGCCAGGCAAGCCAATTGCAATTATATGCTCTCATCTGAAGGCAAAAAAAAGAAGTCTCATGTTGCTCTAATAGCAATATTTTCTTGATTTTAACTCAATCTACCTATAAATTGCCAATTTCCAATCTACTATTTCAAACCTTACTCATTTGCACACATATTAAGTAGACAAACCTATACTACATCTAAATCTGTACTTCCAAAATCCACTGTAACTACCACAATTCTGACCAAAAGAAATAAACATTCTAAGTACAACAGCACACAGGACACACTTTGCACATTCTACACATAACTTAATGTTAGTTAACTATAATATAGCCATCATATGATTAACATTACGTAGTGTATCTATGCATGGTCATCACATTTTAAGTTCTCCTAAATGAAAATTTAATTGAAGACAGTACTTACTGGTGAAATGACCAAAAGCTCACTACCCATTAGGTCAAACACTCTCACTGTTCCAGTGCTCTCAGCATAAGCAAGTAACGTACAGTCGTGGCTCCACGCAACTCGCCTCCACTGAGGGTTAGGATCTTTTGGCACTACAAAAAAAAGAAAAACATTCTTAAAACTTGAAATAGTTTCTTGTCAGCACTGTCATCTACACTCAGCTGATCTTCACTAGTCAATGGCCACAGTGTGAATCACAACAAAAATGTCCACAGTGGACAACCTAATGACTTTTAACTCACCCACTGCCTGCCACTGCTGTCTTTACCTTGTTCATGTACTCCCCCTTGCATAAACCAAGGCTTATAAAGATTTTATTGTTATCAGTTTTCTTCCCTCCCTACAAGCAACAAAAGATGTAAGAGAAACAGACCAAAAAAAATTGTTTAATTATGTCTACAGTTACCAAAAAATTTGTACTAGTAGCAGATCTTGTTACCACAATTCTGCAACAGTTTTATTACCTGCACACACTACCTCCTAAAAACAAGTACTCAGTCTGGTCAAACAGCAAGAAGGTGGCAATTTACTATAAACAGCCTATTCCACTCTATGTATCAGGACTCCAAGATCTGTAAGGACTCCTTCCAACCCAAACCATTTCCCGTTAATTGCAGGCGAGTTGGACTAAATGACCTTTAAAGGTCTCTTTCAACTCTAAGGGTTCTATGAATCTATGGTCCATCAGGCCAACTGAATCCCACTGCACTTTTTCATGTGGCAGAGAAATTCATATTTGATTAGAAATAATTAAAAAGAGCAATTTAAGTGAACGTTAAAAAGTTTTAAAGAGTAACTTCTATGGTTTGGAGCCTCTAGCCTAAAGACAGTCATTTCCTGACAGATCATCACTCATCTACTTTCTTTGGAAAGTAGTATCTGCTATGTCAGGAGGTAGAGATCAGAAAGAAAAAGTGAACTAAAATCACTTGAGTAAATAAAAAACAAACCCATCTATATCAAAAAATGTCAGGACACCCATCATCATTACAAACTTACCTTGCAGGAGGAAACAAAAACAAACAAGCAAACCTCCAACATCCACTATACCTCCAAAATCCGTTAATTTAACTACCATTTCATTTCAGGTACTGTATGCTTACTATAATGAAGAGAACCAGTGCAGAAACAGAGCTAATAAAAAAGTGAAAATATTAAGAGATTCCACTGACTGTTTTTAAGAAGTTAGTAATGCAACACTACCACTTAGCAATGCATGAATAAACAACAATGATGACATCAAGTAATGGTGCAGAAGTTGCTGTATTCTATACCTTGGCATATTCCAACTGTGGATCCAAAATCATCTTTTGCAGACCTGCAGAATACATCTTATGATTGATATTATATATTAAATTTAAAAAAAAAAAACAAAAAAAAAAACAAAAAAACACCCTATACTTACTACATTTTCCAGAGTATACAAAATGCTATAAAAGTGTACAATTCAAGTGTACAATTAAAAGGCTTGCATGTACTTAACTACTTGTTCAAAAGACAGATAGTAGTCTTCAACCCTTAGGCAGCTAGTCTCAGTTACAATACTGCTTTAGAAACCCCACTTCCAGACTATAAGAAATAATATTCCCATTTAGTAGTAATGCTGTTCAAAATAAATGCCGATGTTCTGAAATGCTGCAGGAAGTTTTTTTCTTTAACTAGTCAGTATTCTCTAGGTAACAATTAAAATTTAAAAAAAAAATAAAAAAAGCAAGAATATAGTTACAATAACACAGTTGAATCACAAGATTTATTCTATAGTTTATAAGTTGACATTTATGGTGTTCACTCCACTTCTGATTGAACAATTTTCATACACTTGCTTCTTTTACATATAAATGGAAGGTCTGACCTTCTAGCAAATGGATTTTTGTGAAGCAAGTAAACACACTCAATCAAGATCTGCACTACAGCTAAATGCGTTCTTGAACTGGCAAAAGAAAGCTTGTTGTTAGGGAAGGAAAGGAAAAAGGAAAGCATGAGTCTTTACGGCAATTCATATTATTTGTAATATAAGGTAAAGCCTGCTATTCTACAGAGAAGTAGAACAATATCTCCTTGTCACACTTCTTATGAGAGAAGTTTTGTTCCCACATAATGACTTGAAAGGGGAATTGAAAGGCAAAGGCTAGGAGACCACAAATTGGGCTTAGTAGTCTGAAACACCTTGACAGCTTTCTTATATATCTTAAAAAAATATATAAAAATTAAAAAAAAAATCATCCTACAAAAAGAAATACAGACAGTTTTTATCTATAACTTTTGTAATTGTTGATGAGGGGCAGGGAGTGTGAACTGTTTGTTTTTAAAATCACGAGTGGCCAAGACTAAGAAACAGAAGGCTTTTGCTTTCTAAGCAATAACATATTTTAAGAGTATCCCATAAATTAATTTCAGAACATATATAGCATTCTAAAAGAACAACAAGGTATTTAAAACTCTGGTTAGCAAGTCAGTAGAAACACTGTCTCAGAACTCCACAAGTGTGGTTATGAAACAACACAATCTAAACTTACCTGATTTCTACACGCTGGTCTTGCACAACTGCCAACAGTTTACCATTGCTGAAGAGGAAGATAAAGACATGAAAGTTCGTCAAAACCCAGATCTCACAAAAATGTTGATGAGAGCTTTAGCTGCTTTTCTGCACAGTTAGATACAAATTTCCCAAACTTTTAAACAAAGAAGGATCTTAATAAAATTCCCTTCATGTCTCTGAAATATTTCTGTCACAGTATTCAATAGTAGCACTAAGAAAACAGAAATTATCCCTATAGTCTTGCTGCAAGGAAGGTCAAAATCAGATGTTCCTTATCGTTTATAGCAGCAATACCTAAAACTATGCATTGCTTTATCTGGCATAAACAGCCATCACACATCAGTAAGTCAGGTTATCTCCTTAGGAGCAGGCCTTTGTACCTAACACACATCACTGGAACTGGCGTGCTGCACATCAAAAGGATCTCTACTTCCCTCAAAGAGTCACCATCACCATCTGTTCTGTATTGTTTACAGAACTCTTGTTCAATCACTGATAGTAATTAGTGATAACAAGTAAGTTAAAATATTCTATGCTACTTTCATGTTATTGAACCATGATTTCTGTACGTGTTGATTTTTTATTTTTTTTTTAAGCCAGTGATTTCTCTGCTGTTTCTAAAATTGCTTTAGAACCACTGTACCTTCAAACTCTCACTGCCTCCCTGGACATACAATAGCAGATGGATCTTGACAGTATGCATTCCCTATCCTCTTAATTTTAAAATAAGCAATTTCTATTACATAAACTGCAAGTTTTAAGTCCCTAACTTCTGCTTCTGCTGGGAGCATATTCACACTGCAAACTACTTAGTTCAGAAGCTAAAAGAATATTCAGACATGAGTCAGATGTGCATTAAAAGCCCCTGGATAGCAGACTGACCTTTCTTTTCCCAAAGCTGCCTGCAAAAGCCTCCAGCATTTCTCTCAACCAGAGAGAGTAGCATTACTTTAATTAGTTATCAACTCAGCACTGTTGCCATGTGGGCAGGGTGGAAAGCATCAGCACATTCACTACCACCCAAAACAGAAAAGCATACAAGTACGCCAGCTGGTTACCTTGAAAGCACTAAGTGCCAGTTGATCTGCTTATTAACTAGACGAACCAGTCCAGATGGTAAAGAAAATTTAGCAGGGCTGAAAAAAAAAAAAAAAAGAAAAGTATTAGCCTTACTCAGAACATACGCCTAGCAGTACTTCCGATACACACGTCAGGTGATGTAGTTTTAAGGCAACCATCAACCATCCAGGACACTTTAGCAGATAGGTATGAATAAACAACATACACTGCCAGTGACAAAAGTTAACAGTATAATCAGCTGAATTAACAGAATCACAGCCACATCTTCAGAATGATCAGTAGTAAGTTAATAGAACACCAATAAGCTGGTGACTGGTGGGCAACAAAGATGGTCAAGGGACTGAAGTACTTGCTCCATCAGAAGAGGCTGAAGGAATTGTACTTGTTTAGCCTGGAGAGGAAAAGGCTTCAGAGAGGACTTACCAAAGCCCTCTGATACCTACAAGGTTGCCAAGGAAAGTCATTGAGATGCACGACAGAAGTGCAGAAAACATCGATCAGTAAAAACAGAGGAGGTCTGAAGCTGATATAAGGTAAAAAAAAAAATTCACCATGAAGAAAAGCACAGGAACAGACTGTGCAGACAGAAAGTCTTAGGAAACCTGATCTGAGTTTAATGTTCACCTACCTTTTCCAATTCTTCCTTTCCAATTATATTTACTAAATGTAAGAAAATGGCAACTAGAATCAGTTTTAAAGACTAGAAATCACTTCTAGAAATCGACTTTCAATACGACTACTGGTGTAAAGAAAATCCTTGTGACTAGGCTTGTGTGATGGCACGGAGCCCATAAACACAAACAAAAAAGACAAAATAAACTAGAACACCAGAAACAGGGAAAGTCGCATTGCCTGCTAACTTAAAACTACAGTACTGTTTCATGGGGATCAAAAATGAATGTCCCTTTTTATACTCTCAAAAACAGTAGGATGTCCCTAAAAAGAGAGAACTGGTACCTTCAAACATGCAAAGGGCATCAACAGAGTGGTATAACCACAGAGCTGCAATTTTTCAGGGACGCTGTATTTATTCCAATGCATTTATCTTTTAACTGGGATCATTTAAGTGCTTTTTAATCAGAAGATAGATTTGTAAAAGGTGTGAGCATTGCTCACATAGTTACAAACCATTTTGAATTTAAAAAAGAAAAAAGAAATTTGAGTTATAACTTCAATAGATGTAAAACCTATCACACCATCATAATCGTCATCGAGGCTTAAAAAACAACTCCACTTACAGTATATTCCAGTTGGGAGTAGGGAGGATAAATACTTTTTTTTTTTTTTTTTTTTTTTTTTTTTTT
>JAOWBP010001760.1:81262585-81279238 GCA_028571105.1 Tragopan temminckii
AATCAGTATACTGTTACAAAGGTTATGTTTTAGAATATGTCAAAACTAGAAGTCTTCACTTAGCATTAGGTAGTATTTTTAACAGAGGTTGAAGTTGGCAGTATAACAATAGCGAAGGGTGGTGAAAACTGTAACCTGTCAACCAAATAATGAAAAGCTTTACTCTTTGTTGTCTTCAGGTACTGATAAATTTGGCTTTGGATTTGGTGGAACTGGTAAGAAGTCTCACAACAAGCAATTTGACAGCTACGGTGAGGTAGGCTTGAACTGTTCATTGATAGTAATGTTGTTATTCATTCTAAATTCATTACTTTTTAGTAAAGATTTTGTGTCTTGGTTCTTAACTGTAGCAATCAGTTGTCAGTCAGCAGTGCTAACTTTTTAAGGTAAAATCAATAAGCAAAAATACAGTGAAAGCCTCAAACTATTTTTGGACTAAACCATATTAATCAATTTAACAGAAGCAGTTAGCACATTGAAAATTAAAATAATTGCTAGATAGCAATGATAATGACTTTGTTAGAAGATAAAGCTTTTCTGTATGTCATAGGTTAGTGTTTAACTGATCTCTTGGATTTATTTTACTGTTAGCTTGTAGAACACCCATCTGCGTACCCTAGTGTATGGGAAGTGATGTCATTGAAGCCTGTATACCAGTGATTGCTGGAAATCAAAAAACTCTAAAAACTCAAAATACGTACTTATCTGCCAAAAAAAGCTGTAGCAATCTCCAGTTGGACCACTAAAACTATTATCTGTATTTATATTTAGTATATATTTTTGAAAATAACTGTGATGGTTTTTGTGCAGAGTGCAAGTCAGGAGTTCATATATGTTTGAGCATAACACATAAATATGAATAATACAACAGAAATGTCTGTGCTATTAGTGAATTGTCAGTACTGTAAAACTTGTGGATTTGAGTATTGTTTTGTAGGTTTTTTTATAATAGTGACAACCAATCTGTCAAACTTGAAGCACTTCATAGTGCAGATAGGTTTTTATTAAATACTCCTGCAATGAAAAGATTCCAAGCTGTTTCAAGTATCAAGTACATAAAGCACACATTTCATACTTCCTACAAGAGTGACTTTTCTCATATTGTCATGAAATAGGTTTCTATTACAGTGTTCAGTGCTTGAAGCTTGGATTTAAATTGATTAATAAATGTATAATTAATGCACTTCTTCATAATGCAGAAGTCTTCCAGGTGAATGACTTGAATTTATCATTGTCAGCATTCAAGTAAATTTAAAGCAGCAGTAAAGCTGTGGGTACTGAAGATAAATGTAGCAGTTTACTGAAGATGTAAAATATGAATGCTGTTTATTACAGTAGTATTAAAATAAAAGTAGAACTTGCATCTCTTGAAAATAAGTATTTAGTGGGGAGAAGTATAAAGACTGTAAAAATGGGCAAAAGCCTAAGCACAAAGTTTTCCTAATACATTAATTGGTCTAAAATTTGTTAGTTTCACAAAATTTTTCTCATTATAGGAATTCACCATGCATGATACAATTGGATGTTATCTAGACATAGATAAAGGACAAATTAAATTTTCCAAAAATGGTAAGTTTTATTCACTTTCTTTTTGAGAACTTTATTTGGATGCTTGAAGGGTGTGGGAAAAGGGATGTGTATGCGTGATGTCTGACTGTACAATTCTTGCTTTCAGGGAAAGACCTTGGCCTTGCGTTTGAATTCCCACCACATATAAGGAACCAGGCACTCTTTGCAGCTTGTGTACTGAAGGTAACTTAGGAGTGTTACAGATGTGCATGCAAGATGGTGGAAATTGTTCTACTTCCAGTAACTGAATAGTTATGAATAAAATCCTCTTACTTGCCTGCAATTACTATAGTTTCACGTTTATGCTGTTTCCTTCAGCCTACTAGTAATTCACTACTGAATTTGTCGCAAGTGTGTTAGCTTTGACAAGGACTGCTCAAGCTAAATACCAAGTATCTAAATTCAAACTGAAAAACTGAAATTGGAATATGAGGGTAGAGTGGTGTGGAGCAAGTACTGTCTTCCTATATTAAATATTGGTATAGTGTGATTCAGTAGAGATAAGCAGGTAACTTAATAGTGTCGAAGTCTGTGGTCTACCTGAACTACATTTCCTATTTCATTTACTCTAAATTTTAACATTCTGTTTGTGGAGCACTATGTCTTTGTTCTTACAGTCTCTTTGAGATGATGTCTTCCTGAGCAAAGGCTTTAGTAGAACTTTTTGGTGTTCAGAGAAATGTAAAAGTCAAAAATTGATTTTTCGTTTAGTTGAGGTTAGTCATTGAGTATCAACTGAATATAAATTTTGTTTTAAAGTTTCAACATCTCAATAAATGTTTGAATACTTTGATATGGAACTTAAGAGCTAAAATTGAGTACAAAATGTCTGGCAGGTTTTAGACTTCTTGGGAATGAAGGATGTGAAAGGGGGTGGGGGGTGAGAATAATGCCACATTCCCTGTCCCCACAGAATATGTAACTGGTTTCTCAAGGGAGTAGCTTCCTGTGGAATTGTTTCTCATTTTACATTGTCTCTTGAAGCTATATGACACAGTTTTATTGAAATCTAGAATGCTGAATTGAAATTCAATTTTGGTGAAGAAGACTTCAAGTTTCCACCAAAAGATGGCTATATTGGTCTTTGCAAAGCTCCTGATGGTAATGTTGTGAAATCACAACATACAGGTAGGTTTGACCTTTAATTTTCTCTTAGTTGTGTATTCATATTGCGTTTTAGAATACATTTTGTTCACTTTCATTTCTACATTACTGCAGTACTCATTTTAGATTGCAAGCATATTCTTAATGGCAGCAAAACCAATACTTTTTTTGATATTCTTCAGTCATCTTCAGCTTAAACTGAAGTAGTATTAATGCTTTGAGTTTAGAATTAGGTAGCTGAACTTCTCGTAAATAATTCAAGCTATTCCAGGGTGTTCTCCTAACAAACACTTTCTTTTATATACTCTGCAATAAAAATTATGTTGCATGGCCAGTGTACCATTGTCACTGCAAGATTTACTTATAATCTGAACATTAATCTAAAGCAGTAGCATCACCCTTCAATGAACAGTTTAGAATTATATGTTTATTTATTGTAATATATCCCAGGATGGGTACATAGTTTGTCTTAATGGCTTTTTTAATATTTTTTTTCCAAATCTTAGGAAATGCACAAGTGGTTCAAACACAGAACCTTCCAAATGCTCCAAAAGCGTTGATTGTAGAACCATCAAGAGAGCTGGCAGAACAAACTTTGAACAATGTGAAGCAGTTCAAAAAATACATCGATAATCCCAAGTTAAGGTAACAATACCTTTGTTGCCTAGATTGCATTTACAATGTTATCCATGGACATGACTTCGCAGGGGGCAGGGTTCTGCTGTGTTGCTAGATGAACCTTATTCTGCAGTGCCACTCAGTAATATCTACTGCCAGCTAACCTTCTAATTTTTCTGCACTAATCAGACTCCAACAGGTTGCTGTATACAAGGTCATCTCTGTTTACATTAGTGTGCTTGTAGTACAAATGTTGTACTGATTAGCATGGGATTAAAAATCTAACCAAAAAAAAAAAAGCAAAAACTTGTTTGTTTGCAGGCTACTTTGTTCTTAAGTGGTTCCTCTCTTGATTTTACTTATACAACTTTAAAAAGAGTCTCTAGTTTTAAAGAACAGTGGAGCACAGGAGTGCTTTTACTAGAGTTGCATGTGTCTAGCAATGGAGAGAGCCAAGTTACGATGTAAAATTGATTTAGTTTCATTATTTGCATTGCTTGCTTTCATGAGCATGGGAAACTTACTAATTTGTCAGCTTAAGATTTTAAGGATCTTTTTTTAAGGTGAAAGTGGTTAATTTGTTAATGTTTATTACAACAATGAAATAGCAGTTAAAATACAACTCTAACAAAACTTCCAACTTCTCAAATTGAAATACTATATATTACATAAGAAGGAAATAATATTTTTTTTTTAGTATTTTGTTCTTAATTACTCTTCAGAAATGTTAAACACAGCTATTAATCGTACAATCAATTTTCAGCCTGATGTTTAGTTTCTCTCCTAAATAGAAAAATAATTAAATATGTTGATGTAACTTTCATTGTAGGGAACTATTGATTATTGGTGGAGTTGCTGCAAGAGATCAACTTTCTGTGCTGGAACAAGGAGTAAGATGCATTCCTTTTGTTCATATAAGTTAAAAGTTCAGTTTCTAAATAGCTTATAATGTACTTTGAGAGTAGTACTAAAGTTTCCTGTAACTCCTGTATACTTGTGGAAAAAAAAGAGATGATGCATTTGATAGTGTGATAATGTTGCTCTGTTCTAGCACTTGTCATTTTACTTCCGTGATAAAAATAAACACTAAATTCTAAACACAAATACTTGTAGTACTTGATCAAATTCTATTTTAAATTTTTCAGCAATGCTTAGACATAACAGAAAATGTTACTTTAGACATTTGTTGTTAATTACCAAGATAAAAACAGATTTCTTACTCTTTCACATTTATGCCAGTAAAACTGGTCTGTGATTGTCAGGTTCAAGCTTTATCCCAAACACGTCCTACACCGAAGAAGCCAGTCTAGTTTCTGCAGCATAGAATGTATAGTCAATGCAATTGTCCCTTAGGTAATAGCGAAATATTTTTGTTGTTTAAGACTAACTTCTGGAACTGATATCTCGTCAGTATTGAGAGGATTTTTTTACAATGACTCTAACTGCCAAAATCAGAAGTTTGTTCTAAGCAGGCTTGAACTGGCAGATTGCTAGATTTCCATATCAATCATAAGTTTATAATGGTGAACCCTTCTGTCTGGCAAAATCTTAAGTTCCTTTCTATCATTGGTAGTTTTAATAGATTTCTTACTGTAGAGGTATACCTAATTTTTCTTAAATGGGAATGAAATAAATTTGTTGCCTGCAGACTTTGTGGGATTTTTTTTTTTTTTCCTGAGGATGCTGAAAATTTTATCGGGCATGGTTCTGGCAATTCTAAATTGAAAGGTAGCCTTTGCTTGTGATAGTGGATGTAAGGGGCAGATGACCACAAGATGTCCGTCCAATACAAACTACTCTAGAATTTTTTGGTTATAATTCATAGAAAATAGAGCATCACACTGCTAATTGTCTCACAAACTGAAGTGTAGGCTAAACAGGCATTAACTATGTGACAAGTAAACGCTGTTCTGTATTTCACAGGTAGATATTGTTGTTGGAACTCCTGGAAGACTGGATGACCTGGTCTCAACAGGAAAACTTAATTTATCTCAAGTTAGATTCCTCGTTCTGGATGAAGCTGTATGTAGAGAACTAAGTGATATTTAATTTCTATTCTTAAATGCAGTATAGCATTTTATGAAAGATGTAATGCAATGAATAGCTTTGTAGCATTTGGCATTTAACAGTTAGCTGCCTCTAAGGCAGTCTAGATTAATGTACTTATATATTTTTTGTTTCTAAGCATAGTAACATACATAACTTCTCTTTTTATAGCCTCTCTGGTAGAGCTGTTTTACTTTAATCTGATAGAGAAATATGTTTCAGACTGTATTCACAAGATTAGCAAATTCAATCCCTGTTTCTACACAGCATAGTATTCAGGAAGCTTGAAAAAATAAACAGTAAGTAAGCATTTTTGCTTACCCAACAGGTCTTCAAGTCAATGTACGTCTTAGTCTGTATGCTGTGAAATGAGTGCATCTTTCTGATGTGTTATAGTATAACTGAGTGTTGACAAAGATAAAATGTCTCACAGTATTAGCTAGTAGAAGTAGCTGAAGCAAATATTTATTTTCTTGTGAAGCACTGCAGCTGTACTTGCAAATACTCCGCATTTTTCCTTTTTTTCTCCTTAGTAATAATATTTCAGCTAGACATTGACCTGTTCAGCTAATTAAATGAGTAGACCTCTAAAACTAAAGTGTATAGCTTATTTGACTGCAGTATACTGACTGACAAATAAGAACTGCAGCTTTTTACAATTTATTCCCATGTAGGATGGCCTTCTTCTTCAAGGTTATTCAGATTTCATAAACAGGATCCACAGCCAAATTCCACAGATAACTTCAGATGGCAAGAGACTTCAGGTATAAAGTCTACCCTTGATTTCTGTAGTCTGCTGCTTTCAGTTAATTATTGCATGGCATGGAACACTGCTTCTTTGACATATTTTGTTCTTTATTACAGCTATTGCTCACAAACAGCACGTGATTATTGGGTTCAGTAAATGTCTGAGAACATGTATTTTTTGGGATCCTAGATCTGAAGCCCAGTGTCTAACAGTATTTGAGTTATATGATACAAATGTTTCTGAAAAATGATTGACTACTTACATTGACTACCTACACTCTTGTTTCTGATGCTATAGTAATCATCTTAGTAGAAGTATTTTTGTTGCTCTCCAATGATTTAAGTTTCTGTAGGAGAGTAGTTGAGTAAGCCTTCCCTTTTGTCCTGACTCATCTGTTGAGTAGATGCTATGATGAAGAAAGCTGGTTTGGAAGACTGTGCTGAAGCGTGCTACCGCATACCCCTTCTTCCAGGGTTTTTTGTTTTGTGATGTGATGTCTGTTGCTTTGCTTTGTTTGCTTTTGGATTTTTGCTAGGAGACTCTGATCTCCAGTAGCATTAATGTGGCTTTTTTCCTTCTTAGGTGATTGTGTGCTCTGCAACACTACATTCTTTTGATGTGAAAAAGCTATCTGAAAAGATCATGCATTTTCCTACCTGGGTTGACTTGAAAGGAGAAGATTCTGTCCCTGAAACTGTACACCATGTAGTTGTGATTGTAAACCCCAAAACTGATAAACTCTGGGAAAGGCTTGGCAAGAATCATATCAGAGTAAGTAGCTTATAAATGGAATTTAAATTACTTGTTTGCCAGTATTTACTTTATCA
This sequence comes from Tragopan temminckii, assembly GCA_028571105.1. Classification (NCBI taxonomy): domain Eukaryota; kingdom Metazoa; phylum Chordata; class Aves; order Galliformes; family Phasianidae; genus Tragopan; species Tragopan temminckii. The sequence continues at coordinate 81,269,498 of JAOWBP010001760.1, forward strand.
TGCAGAATTGAGGCTTAGTGTTATAGGATCTTTGCCAGCTATTGAAAGTTTAGTGTATATGAAACAGCTTGTTCCATTTAGTCAGCAGCATGATATTGGTAATGTCATAACACCGTATTTGAAAAGCTCAGTCTTAACTTAGGAAAATGCTGGAGGAATAGCATTCTGGTTTGCAGTAAGGAACAACGGCACTGGACCATTTATTCAGTCATTTCACGGCTAACTGTAGCCTGACTCTAGTTAGTTCAGAAGAGACTGTAAAGTCATTCAGAAGAGACAGGTAAACGCCACTGTATGGATCATTCTGTAGAGCACTTTTTGTCTCTGTTCTGCGAGATGAGCAAGAAATGAGGAATAAATTTCATTTTGGACTACATTTGAGACTAGGCTTTAAATTCGTGAGGCGTTAACCTCACGTATTCAGGTGGGAAATTCAATATTTAAGTCTTTAGTTTGCAAGTTCTGAATAACTTGGAACTGTGTTTCATTTTTAGCAATTCTTAAGCACTTGGGATCAGTAGGTTTTCTTAACACCTCATTATTTGCGGATCTTTGCTTTGTTAGGACTGCTAGAGCTTTTTGATTAAGTCTTAACATGAAATTATTTCATTTGTGTTGTAGTTTATATGATTCCAGTACACAGAAAATCGTAGCAACAACCATATATTCTTCTTATTGAGCAGTGGTTATAGTACATTGCTTTCAGGTATACGTGAAGAGTTGCTTGGGTTGTTTTTTTTGTGAATCTGCTTTGGGTGCTTATATTCAGAACTTTTCTTTAGTTCAAGGTAGATTAAATTGTGTGATACTGGAACAGAAATTACCTTACTCCTCAACTTTATTCATACTAATTTGTATGGTAGTTTTTAAAGAGAAATTTTTATGGAGTTTTGTCAGCTACGGGAGGTACATATGCATTCATCCTTGCTGCCTCCTCTGAGGTTATTTGTTTAAAGATGAGACAGAATTCTAGGGCTTTTCTGGGGTTTTGATTCTTCAAGATGCTCTTCTTTCATGAATATAAAACTCTTGGTCAGTTAACTGGAGTTTAACATGAAAACAAATATTTCAAGACAGTGACCTTAGCTTTATTTAAGTATCAGAAGGATCCTAAGTAACTGAAACTTCCATATGAGGTAAGAAATTATCTATTTGCATATAACACTTAGATCACTAGACAAGTAGTTTTTCTCACCTGAACACATCCTAAAAAGCTAAGGATTTTTTTACTCAATGCATAGATTATAGTGGAAGAGTATTGAAGACTTTGGAATCTGAATTTTCTGTTATGTAATCAATCCAGTCTTGTTTCAAACAATTTAGATTATCATGAAAAATAAAAACAAATTTTAAAAATGTAGAGTATTAAACTAATTTTAAAAATTATTTCTTAGCCAGAAGCACTCACAATACTTGAAATTTCAGGACTGCAAGTGTAAACAACTGGTACTATTGAAAAAGATAGACAAATTATAGCTGGCCTTCTCTGGAATTCTCTTCTTATGGCTTGTAGATGAGAATAGGATGTGGGTTTTCAGTGGGTTGTTTGAGGACAGAATCTTTGGTTGCAGAGCTGAGAAAGATGCCAGTTTTTTACAAAAATATTGAGTAAATGCTGAGTAGTTGGTATTAGGTTTTCCCCCCCATTCTTGTGACTGTGTGTGGCTTAGCCACAGCTACAGTAAAGTAACTAAAGATTTGTTTTTATTTTTGTTTTTTTTTTTCCTAGACTGATGAAGTACATGCAAAGGACAATACACGACCTGGTGCAAACACTCCAGGTAATCAGCAATCCATGTTAAGTAGTAACAGACTGTAAAATGATCTTTTGAGTGTTGTTAAGTAAAGCTAAATTATAGTAGATAATTGTCTTGAGGTGTGTTCCTCAGTATTCATTTATAGGTTTTTGTAGTTGTGAATAGAGTTATTTCCATAATTAGATGGGAGAGAAAAAGACTTGCAGGTATCTAGCAGATGTGTAAACAACAAATGTTTTTTTGTGTGTGTGTATAAATAGCCTGAAACTGAGTAGTTTTGTTCTTACTGTACTGCATTACCTTGGAGCAGGGATACATAGATGAGGGAGGAAAAAACTGAAGGTCTAGCCCACCTGCTCTGCTAATAAACATTTAATTGTCTACCAGAACGCTAGAGAATCTTTAAATGCATGCTTAAAGACTTTTCATATTTTAAAATGATTTATTTGAAATGACTTTTATTACTTTTACTTAGAAATGTGGTCTGAAGCTATCAAAATTCTAAAAGGAGAGTACACGGTTCGGGCAATCAAGGAACACAAGATGGACCAGGCCATTATTTTCTGCAGGACAAAAATAGATTGTGATAATATGGAGCAATACTTCATCCAACAGGGCGGAGGTAATGTTTTTCATCAAAACCTTATTCTGTTTCCTCCCTTGCTTATTTTAAAGACAAAATTTTATGATGAAGTGATGGTCAGATATCACACAAATAAATTATATTTGAGGGTTTTTTTTACATTGATCAGGCATAAGAGGGTTTTGTGAAAGGGAGGTACAGAGATATTGTACGTGGAAGGAGGCCATGAACTGCTTCATGCCAGTGGTTGGCAGCTCTGAAATGACTGGAAACAACTCACTGTGCACAAAAATTTGAACCAGTAAGAAGCATATATAGTACCTGCTGAAACTTACGTTAGAAGGAGCAGTAGTTGCTCTAGACAGAGGAGAAAACGTGAGGGTATGCAGAAGTACATACATGAGAAAACATGGAAGGGAAATGTGGCAAAATACAGAAAGACACTACAAAGGGACATGTGAGGAGCAAGGTGAAGAAGCAAGGTAAGTTTTGACTAGGAAGAAATAAGGGATGTCTGCACAGAACCCTTTTAGTAAAGTAGAGAGGAAGGATGTCTTTTTTTTTTTTCCAATGCCTGCATCAGTCATGTGTTTGTTAATTGATAATAAATTAAATGATGAAATTCCCTCAAGTTGAGACTTTTGCCCTCATGTACTTCTTTCACTGATGTATGATGCTGTGGTATACCTTATGTATGATGTTATTAATGCGTACTCTTTCAGGCCCTGATAGGAAGGGACATCAGTTCTCATGTGTCTGTCTGCATGGTGACAGAAAACCTCAAGAAAGAAAGCAGAACCTGGAAAGATTTAAGGTGATGTAGCAGACTCTTGCAGGCTTTTCCTTCACATCCCAATATCTGAAATCATACCTTATGTTTTAATCTGTGCTGCTAGTCCTTAGTTTAATTTAAATTGGGTTTGGATGTTTTGTGACTAGCTCCTAAAATTCTGTGAGATGCAGGTTATTTTGTTGGAAAAACATGCTCAGTTAACATGACCTGTATAGATTTCCATTGATAGAGGGTTCTAAATAAAGCTAAACTTAAGTTCTGTAACTTTTATAAACTTACTGTATCTTGAATATCAAAAATCAAAACACGTAATTGTTTAAATATGTAAGCCATTTACTGATTTATAGTTGTCTTATATTGATGGGGAAGAAGTATCCATGTAAACTGACCAAGCTTTTCATGTTCAGAAATCATTGTTGTACTACAAAAGAGCTTTATTTGGAGTATTATGTAACGTGCAGACATAACTTCAAGGCAAAGTAAATGGAAAGGACTGCTGTTTAAAGTGCTTGGTTGCTGGTTTGGTTTATTTGGCTCACCACTTCTTCTGACTGTTCTCACAGAGAGGAGACGTCCGTTTCTTGATCTGCACAGATGTTGCAGCTAGAGGAATCGATATTCATGGTGTTCCCTATGGTAAGACATATCTTTTAAAGTAAGCTATTGAATTTGCATATGACTTCAATATATTTGCTGTCATTTGAGCAGTAAATACCTCTTAAAACAGATATGTGACTTACAGCTTTATTTTAAGAAAACAGAGTTATATATGTGAAATGCTTTAGCTGGGCGGATTTTTGATTGTCCACTATGTCTTCTCAAATATCTGATGTTCTGTGTTGCTGGGGATTCTTTTTGTTTCTTTTTTTCACTCTAGTCAAAAAAGGAAGTTAATCATGGGGAAGAAATTTTATAGTGGAAGCTTTAAGTGTTGGTAATGCAGGTAACACTTAACTGCTGTATTAGAACACTAAGTTCACACTTGATAAATGGGCTGAGGAGAAACATTACACCAATCAAAACCATATTTATTTTAATTGTGTGGTCTGTGAAATTTGGTTATATTTAGTGCGTATATGTACTTATTTATTTTTTGAACTTCTGAGGAGAGAAATGGGAAACCTTTCTTTGATTAAAATCTTCATCCCACAGACTAAATAATTAGGAACTAATATTGCTGGTGGGTTTTAAAGTGACAGGTATTGTTTTAAACGCTCTTTTCTAGCCTCCTGTCATAGATTGTTTGTACAAAATTGTAATAGCAATAAAATTCTTAATTTGATAAGCATCACAGTGTCTCATTTTTCATAATCTTACCACGACACACGCTATAACCTGTGGGACCCTACACATAGCAGGAGAGTTGAAACGATGATAATTATGGTCCTTTTCAGCTCAGGCCATTCTATGATTCTGTAATAATCAAATCATATCTTGTCGATTGTGTCTTGTACAGTTATCAACGTCACGCTCCCTGATGAAAAACAGAACTATGTTCATCGAATTGGAAGAGTAGGCAGAGCTGAAAGGTATGTGTGCATTCAGAGAAGCTACCACAATTTCATGGAGTTTCTTTTCTTGATTTTTAATAAATTGACAGTAGTTGTTGAAAAACCTCTTCTCTTCCATTATTTCAGGATGGGTCTGGCGATTTCCCTTGTGGCAAAAGAGAAAGAAAAGGTAGTTACACTCAAGAGCAAAATTGAATGGGTGCTATTTACTTAAGTTCCATCGGCTGCTGATGCTGAACTTTAACGACCTGTATTGGAAAATAGCTGTTTTTCCCACCTTAACTGAAAGGGACTCTAAAAGGATAATTGAGTACATTTTCATGACAGAATTGATTAAAAATTTGGGTACTAAGCTATTTCTGGAAGTTTAGAAGTTGTTTTCTTTTATTTCTAGGTTTGGTATCATGTATGCAGTAGTCGTGGAAAGGGGTGTTACAATACTAGACTCAAGGAAGAAGGAGGTTGTACCATATGGTACAATGAAATGCAGGTAAACGTTTTGTTGACCATTATGTTCTAATTCCTCTGAAAAGATTGTAGTGTGTAGTTACTGTCTTAAGTGACTGTTTAGTTTATAAATCTAATTTTGAAGTCTAATTCCATTTGAAGAAGGATTTTAAACGTAAATTGTACTTTTTATAAATTATTTGTTCAATTACAAAGCCTGTCTTAATATTCTTAGCCAATTCTATGAGACTTAAGTTCAACTTCTCTATCATCATCTTAATGAAATGCTATCAAGAGTTATAGAATGTTAATTACACTTAGATAGTTTGTCTTCAAACTATAGAGCAAAGAATTTGCTATTCTTCTAATCTGGAAACAACTTGTAAATTCTCATTTGGTTTTGTATACTGGCTATAAATGCTTCTTAAATTAACAGTGCTTCCCTTCTTTCTTCATTAGAGTGTTTGACACAAAGTTGCTCCATTCGCATAGAGTAGTATATGAAATGAAAGTTTCTCTTTAAGTAGAGGAAAGCCATAGTGAGATTGGAAATGAATTTGTGTAGTAATTTGGGCAAAAAAATATATTAACCTTTGGTCCCTAAGACAAAACTGTTTTCTATATGCAGTTTTTATTGAATCTATTTGAATAGTTTGGCTGTGGTGGTTTTTGTGGGTTTAGATTTTTATTTATTTATTTATTTATTTATTTATTTGAATGTTAGTCTAACTGGAGTCTTGGAACATAAAAGTGATTAAATTTAAACTTTTTTCAGTTGCTGGGAGAAATTGAAGAACACTTAAACTGCACTATTTCCCAAGTTGAACCAGATATAAAAGTACCAGTAGATGACTTTGATGGGAAAGTTACATATGGACAGAAAAGAGCCCTTGGTGGTAAGCAATGAACTAGTCTTGAATTAGTCTGCTGTGCAGTGGTTGTCTGCTGCATAATGGCACTGTTAGTTCTTTGCTGTCTTTTGCATTTCTTACATCCAACCTATGTGTTGCAAATAGCTAGTGTGTGTGTATGCCTGTGTTTTATTTTGTTAACTTAGTGAATGGCTATGATTGAATGTTACTAGTTGTGGTGACAGATATCTTTGAATGCATCATTTACATCAGATATCTTTTGGCAGGTGGACTTTATAAAGGCCATGTGGATATTCTGGCACCTACAGTTCAAGAGTTGGCTGCCCTTGAAAAGGAGGCTCAGACATCTTTCTTGCATCTTGGCTATCTTCCTAACCAGCTGTTCAGAACATTCTGATTGTGCCACACTGGAGACAAGACATGAGTTAATAAATGTTTTCTCCTACAAATACAAAATTCCTTTACTATCTCTTCAGTAGCAATAGTTAGAAAAGAAGAAAAGGATTAAAATTCAGTATATTTCTTGCATGATAAACTGTGTTCAGCATTGTTAACTCTGTATTAGCTCTTGATAAATAAAATGTCAAAGATGAAATGGCTTCCTTTGTTCTTTTTCTGTTGTTGCCTTAAGAGTTAATTTATAGAACCATTTTTTTTGCATCAAAAGATTTATTGATAATACAGATATAGATAAGCAAATCATAAGAATTTACTGATGAAGAATTTAATTCTTTGTGGAACATGTGTAAAAATGGCTTCGCTAATCATGTGATGTGATTTTTAATTCTATGACTTCTAAAGATGCATCAATTTTCAGACGACTTGCCCTCATGGCTGTCTCTAAGGAAAAGTATTTAGATGTGATATCACAGTAAGCTACTTGCAATGATGGGATAGATTGCTCTTTGTATTATTTTCAATGACTGCTGTCTTAAAAGACTAAAAGAAAATATGAACTTTCTGGAGTGCATAATTTCCTCTGCAAACAAGATTAAAAAATAATAAAGTAAAAACTAGAAAGCCAAAGAGAACTATACTAAATTAAGTTCAGACAGTTGTCCCTGTCATAAAGTCTCTTCTTGTTTATTTTTATCTCAGAATCTGTATGCCTTTTCACATAATAACAGTAAGTGAGATGCCATTTGTAGCTGGAGTAGTTAGCATATACGTACCATTTACTTGATTGTTGGAATTGAGTCTCTAATTGTATGTTTTTATATAGGCATGCATATATAAATGTTGACTGTTCTAAATCTGTGGGAAGAAGCTGTGGGGGAAGGAGAGAGGAAGTTGTTTCAAATGTGCTTTTTGTTAACTTTTTTGATAACTAACCATTAACTGCCTCTTGGTGGAGCTGATGTTTCATATATGGCTAGAATATACCAGCCTTCTGCTTCCAATTGGGTCAATTATATTCTTCCTATTCTATTTTCCTTAGAAACAAACTCTTAAGGAAAAAAAAAAAAAAAAAAGAAAGAAATTAAAGTTATTAAGATTGTTTGTATGAAGTAGAAACTTGCAATGAAGAGCTCTTCCTTCATGACTGACTTCTTGTTTCAGCTTGAATAAGCATTCATTTTAAGCTGGTAGGATGGTTAATCCACTAACTTCTGGTTTAAATAGCTTGTTCCTTGTCTGAATATGATACTAATTTTTGCTACTGTATATGTCAAAACTATGTTTGTTTTTTCTTCTCAGTGTTGATTTCTGGGGCTGACTAACTGAGAACAGCATGAAAAGATAGGCTTTCATAAGTGCCCCATAGAAATATTTGTCACAATTTACTGGGTTTGGGACTCTATAAGACAACCCAATGTAGGTATACATGCTGTGCTCTAGCATTTCTATCCAAAAGGGGAACATAAAGGAAATTCAAGATTATCCTAAACAAAATAAGCAAGGCCCTACTGTTTTTAAGGTTTTTGTTCTTCCTAAACATTCTTTAATAAAAGCATCCGTAAATTTGGGATAGTATAAGCTTTTTTTTTTTTTAAACCTCCATTAGTTTATCACTTATTGGAGCACCTTTGTTCAATAACTATGTGGTTTTTTGACTGATTGGTTTCAGTACAATGTCTTGAGAGAGTCTGCATTCTTATTGGGTGATTAACTGTGAGTATTTATAACTACTTGTAGTAATCTTTCTTTGTTTTCCTTTACACTCCTATAAAGGTTCCTTTTATGGAAGGGAAAAGGATACAGATGGTGTTTGCCACTCAGTGTTCAAACTGCTGAGCTGGGGCCCCTTCTTAGTATACTCTATTTTGCTACTGTGAAAGCAGGCAAAATTGCTTCTGGCTACACAAACTTATACTCAAGTGCTCTCATGTTTATGGAATCAGACATAGAAATAAATGTGCCTCGCCTATCTGAAGAGGTAATAGGCCTGTGGTCACTTCGATATGTGAATAGCCATATAACACAATAAGCTGGGTTCCTACTTAAGCCATTTAGCAGAATAAATGCATCTCAAGTAGACTGATAAATGAAAGGTGGGCAAATGGGTTCCTGAGTTCAGCAGATGAACACCAAGGATATGCATGAGTGCATATCCTGCACTGCATTTCTGTTATAGATAAAGTGTAATAAAGCTAGGGACACCTGAATCTTTTTTGTAACCGCAGTTATGTCATCATTAGCTATTAATTAAAAAATTCTAATGTGCATGGTATTATCACACTTTTCACACTTCATAAACAGTCTTGTCACTGTAGTATCACTTTGTTTGCAATCTTCTGACCAAGTAAAGGGCCTGAGGTACTGCAGAATCCTCCAGAGTCAACTTTCTTTTGTTTACTGTTGCTTGTTGCAATATATAAAGCTTGGAATGAATACTTTGAAAGCATCGGTCATCCCACAGATACATTTGGGAACCAGCATCCTTTTAACCAGATCAGTGATTTTGTTAATTAAGTCATTGTATGAGTTGTGTGAAGAACAATGAGAGAGGAAAAAAATAAAACAAATTACACCCAATTTGCTTTTGTTGATGTTTGAGAATATCTGGCGTATTATCAGCATTACGTTATAGCTATCTGCTATGTAGATTTTAAGTAATATGTTTGTTGTAGTTTTTGAACTTCTGCTATGAAATTTAGTTTCTCTGAACAATTATATTATTTTTACTATACTATAAATGTATTTGCTTCAAAATAGTAAACAAAAAATTTACCATGTAGTAGTAGAATGCAGTTCTGCTTTGGACAGACCTGTGCCCAATGTAATAATAATTTCTTTGTATTGAGTTTTAACTTCTTGGAAAAACACTTCAATTGCTATTTATGCTTACAAGTTCAATCAGTGTTTGGTTGAAATAGTTCAAAAGAAGACAGGCCATCCATCTTTTTATGCAGCCCAGGATATGGTTGGCCTTCTGGGCTGTAAGGGCACATTGCTGAGTCTTTTATGGCAGGGCTGTGCTTAATTCTTTCATCCCTCAGCTTACATTAGTAGTAGGGGTTGCTTCAACCCAGGTGCAAGACCTTGCACTTGGATTTGTTGAACCTCATGAGGTTCACCTGGGCCCACTGCTCAAGCCTGTCTAGGTCCCTCTGGATGGCATCCCATCTCTCTGGTGTGTTGACCACACCCCACAGCTTGGTATCATCAGCAAACTTGCTGAGGGTGCACATGACCCCACTGTTGATGCCACTGATGAAGATATTAAAGAGTATTGAACCCAGCACCGACCCTTGGGGGACACCACTTGTCACTGATCTCCATCCAGACATGAAACCATTGACCACCACTCTCTGGACTCGATCCTGCAGCCACTTTT